>JAULKJ010000003.1:2345447-2355551 GCA_032355405.1 Rubia balearica
TGGTTACATCCAAAATTTCGTATGTGAAAAATTATTGCTTGTGATGTGTATGTTTGGGTCAAATTAAGTGTTGATGCTTTTCATTTTTCGGCTGAGGTTTTGGTAATAGGAGTTGATGTTTGGAGTGTCTTTTTTAGCAGGTTGATATTTTTCATTTTCTGGATGATATTCAGGTGTTAGG
Organism: Rubia balearica; assembly: GCA_032355405.1. Taxonomy (NCBI): domain Eukaryota; kingdom Viridiplantae; phylum Streptophyta; class Magnoliopsida; order Gentianales; family Rubiaceae; genus Rubia; species Rubia balearica. The sequence goes on from JAULKJ010000003.1 coordinate 2,345,629, forward strand.
AGTTGATTTTTGTAACTTTTGGGTGATATAGGTTGATATTTGTAGTTTTTTTTATAAAAAAATTGTTGACGTTTAATGATTTTTTTGAGTGAATAGTTTATAGACTTGAGGTACTGTATTTTTTGTTGATGTTTTTAGTTTTTTTCCTGTCATGTTGATATTTTTCATTTTTCGGGTGAGTTTTAGTTGATATGAGTAGATGTTTTGTAGCTTTTTGGGTTATATGGGTTGATATTTTTCTTTTTACTTTTTTTCCTCTCGTGTAGATGTTTTTCATTTTCTCATGAGTTTTACGTGATACGAGTTGATGTTTGTAGTTTTGGGTGGCATAAGTTGATTTTTTTAGTTTCTTTTTCTTATGTTGACGTTTTTCATTTTTTGGGTGAAGTTTAGATGATAGGAATTGATGTTTTTGCCTTTTGATTTATATTGGTTGATTTTTGTAGTTTCTTTTGAAATTGATAAGTTAAACTTTGTTGATGTTTTTATGATTTTCGATTGATTTTTTTGTTAGTTGTAGTCGACGTTTATTTTTTCAATTTTTGTTGATTTCTATATCTATATATATATATTTGCTGTTTTATTTGATTTTTATATAGGTTTTATTGCAATTTTTAGTTGATATTTTATGATTTTTTCTTTGATGTTATGCTATTTTTGCTGATATTTATAATTTTTAGTTCACTGATCATATTGATTTTTGCAATTTTAGAGATAGATCCTTGTAAATTCATTAGAGATAGGTCCCTGTAAAATTATTAGAGATCGGTCCCTGGAGCTAGAATATAGCTAGAATTGCATAAAGGTCCCTGATTAAAGTTTAGACGGCCTCATATGAGACCATGTTGACTTATTGAATACCAAAATATAAATTAAAATAAACAGTTGTTCCCATCTCACCTAGTGGGAAGATGGGGAAAAAGATTAAAGAAGAAGGTGCAGCAAATAGAGGGGCTGTGGCTGGTAGAGTTTATTTAAACATGTAATTTAACAAATAAAGTATATAAGGTTAAAATAAGTGAGTTGTCCATAAACTTATAGACATGTTGCCTGTCCATAAACTTATAGACATGTTGCCTGCCTGTCAGGAGACCACCCAGGTAGGGGTGGGAAAAAAACCAAAAACCGAATTATCCAAATTCGAATAAGCCGAACCGAATTTAATATATGGTTTTTGGATGTTCGAATTGAATAAATCGAATTCTGAATATGGTTTTTGGATCGATTTTGGATATTAAAACTCAATCCGAAACCCGCACTGAATACCAAATTGTAATTAATTAAATAAATTAAACATATGTATATATAATAATTAAATTTTAAAATAACAAAATTAAATTTTAAAATAACAAAATTAAATTTATAAATAAATTTAAGTTGGAGGAACAATGTTTATATTTAAAAAATTATCCCTAAACTCTAAAACCTAAGTAAACTTGGGGGAATAAGTAAATATACAAGTTACCCTACTAAAATTTTGGAGTGTTTGAAACTGAATGTGAATATGGAGTGGTTAAAAAATGTGAAGGTTTTGAAAATGAATATCAAAACGAACTATTTTTCTCTAATCTTAAATGTAATATTAAAATTGTTATGATTGAATTTGTATTGTAGTTGTTAGATTTTTATTTTAAAAACTTGATTTTGATGATGTAGAAATTAAATTACATATTTTTATTTAATTTTAAATTACGTTATACGATTTTAGTAATTATTTTAAAAAAACAACACTCAATTCGAATTATTCAGGTTGAATTCAATTTCAAACGAAACCGAATTCCAAATTCGATTTGGATAATTCTGGTTATTCGGGTTGATTTCAGTTTGGGCTTATTAGAGGTAAAACCGAATAATCCAAATCGAATAAACTAAAAATCGATTAAACCGACTAGTCACCCACCCCTACGTCTTAAAATGCCCAAAAAGTCAAAAAAACAAATAATATATACTACATACCATGTCGACGTTTCTTCTCAGAGGTGTTGCTACATTTACCGCCCAAATAATCTCAGCCAAGTCCATGAAAATGCGGGAGTGCAAATTTTCTTCCACGACCGATAAAGTTGCAGTTTTGAGCCAGCAAAACACTGGTCAAAGCCATGCTATTGTAGGTGAAGAAGAACTACGCCAAAGAAGTTCTTTTTCAGAAATTCGAACGTATGTTAGGAGGAAAAGATCCGAAAAGAAGGCGGAGAATCTCACCGGTGAGGAAATTAATGTTGAAGAAACTCGGCAGAAGAAAGTAAGATTCATTTTTCTGGGCTCTATTCTCCGTTAATTTTTGGCCATAATTTGGTGCCTATGTTGTGCAGAAAAAGTACAGGGTTTAGAGTTGGGAAATTAAGTACATTCTTTACTCAAAATTACAACTTTATGAGAATTATGCAGCTTGGCAGTCTGCCTGACATTGAAGACTTTGCATATGGAAATGATGGTGACCATCCATCCACTTCAAGTAATTTGCCACAACAAAACATTTGTATGTATTTCTAATTTTATTATATTGAACTATATAGAGAGCATTTGTTTTCAGCATCTTTTCTGGTTGAACTTTTTGTTTTTTTTTTGTTGCTCAAGTTGAAGCATACATTATGAAGTCCTTTTATAATGTGCGCAATTAAAAAAATCATTACAATCATGTCAGTGGCTTTTGTACTGATGTCTGCTTCCATTTATTTTATTTTATTTTGCGTGTTGTGTTTGTGTATTCTTGTTGATATATTTCTTTGCGTGACAAGAATCTAACTTATAAGTGCAAAATGCATCTGCAGTATGATGATACTTACAGTGGATGCTGTAAGTCGTTGCATAAATGCTATTTCTAGGTTGCATTTGCTGGACAAACTTTTGAAATGTTGAGAAAGTTTTTAAATTTGAGATAACTTATTACAGCTCAATCGCCTGAAAACTGGGAAAAAGTTCTTGAAGGAATTCGCAAAATGAGGTCCGGTGAAGATGCACCTGTGGATCTCATGGGGTGTGAGAAAGCTGGCAATTCTCTTCCTCCAAAGGTTAGCTTTCATTAAATTATAATGTATTCAAATCTGCTACACCGAGGGTTAGTATGAGGGTGTTGGGTTTGAGGTGTTATTTCCTTTTTTAGGCTATGCTATCATCTCACGTGTTGATAACAACCGTAGCTGCTTGAAATGGATAGACTCTATCCTTTATTTATAAGTATTGGCCTTAATGTGGGGGCTATATCTGTTGAGTATTCCATGTTTGATTCTCACTCTGAATCAAACATAATTCAGCTACGGAAGTATATGGAACTAAACAAAAATAGTACTTCCTTCTATCCTTCCTTTGAGAAGACTCCCCTTTGTCTTAGGTACAATTTTATTGCAGGTGAGGTTTAACACTTAAATAGTCTTTTTGTCACTAATGATCGAGGAATGTTATAAGATTTCACATGTCAAAGATATTAAACATCATATTTCTAAATTAGTCAAACTAAAATCAAAAGTGGGCTCTTTCTTAGGCAAAAAGTGGTTTTCAAAGTAGATGTTTTTCATACAATGGAGGGAGTATCAGTAGGAGTATTACAAAAGGCAAATTGCCATGAATTGAATACAGAAATATCGGTGCAATCAAGAAATATGAAAACATGTCAATGAATAATCTAGGTTTTTGAACATATGAGCTGTTGGTGGAGACTCATTAATGATGTGAGAAAGTATTTGCTCCATAAATGCGCGACAAGAGACTACAAAGTCAAGGCTTTTGCATCCTATGTTAAGTCTTCAAATATCACATTAAGATTTGTCAACCCTAGGACTTATCGATGGTAGCCTGGTTATTGCTTAAGTCAAATAGATGTATTGTTCGTTTGAATGCATTTACTTTTGCATACATTTGTGTGCAACAACTACGTATTAATGTATACTATATAATAGGCAGGAAGCTGTATTTCTTTCACATGACTTATGCTCTAGACATTTACTTGCGTACCAAGAGGCAAAGTGCAACATAATGCTAGTATGCTTATTCGTTGTAGCAATGTGATTTCTTCGACTTCATAAAATTTAATGCCAAATGCTGTTCTGAAATTTGGGTGACCCTTCTAACTTTCCCTTAACGACCTTTTATTATGATTATTTTACTAATTAAAACAACTGATGGACCCAAATTTGTGGATTTTTTATATCCATATTGTGAAGTTTTTTGGGAACTTTACGCCTGTTGTACTGGCTTGATTTTGATAATTCCAGCTACATATTTAAAAGAAACATGTAGGACCTGGAAACCACATAGTTTATCATCTTTAATTTTTCTGCACTCACTGATCAGTTTTCGGTTAGTAACTGATTGAAAGTTATACTTCAGGTTAGTGATTCTCTAGTGATGGGTTAAATGTCACTAGAGTTTCAATTCTTATGTAGTTATCCTGTCTAAGAAACATGCATCAGGTAATTGGAGGAAATTTCATTGTGTCATGAAAATTTGGAAGTTACAGTATGAAAGTTATGGAGATATTGAAGGAGTTTCTTGGATTGAATTAGTAGTTTAGTTGTTGAAATAAATATTTTATTGTGGTAATGTGGTATGAATTATCACGTTTCCCTATTAGTTTGCCTATCTGATAAAAATTTGCAAGCCTATTGTGTTTTCTTGGCATTCTTTTCACAAGCCATTTGCTTCTCTGGGGATTTAGTGTACATTTTTACCTAAATTTCACAGTTCCACTCTATTGTCCTGTTATCATTGTGACTAAGCTTTATGTTTTAAAATGATTTTGGTTGATTTGATTGATTCACGCAATTTATGATGTATATAGTAACGTGGATCTCTGATTCGCAAGAAAAAAATAATTTACTGATTGACATCATATGTAAACACTTCTAATTTCTTCTCTAAGCACAATTATCTAGGGGTGGTCGTCGGGTGGGTTTAATTGGGTTTCGGTTGATTTAATTTGGTTTAATCGGGTTGACCCTTAAAAATCGAAAACTGAGCCGAATATTCGATAAACTGGAATGAATTAGATGTTCGGTTTATTTTTAAAAGCGAACTGAATTGAATAACCTGAATTACCATGAAATTGAAAAAAGATCACAGTTTCCAAAAACAATTTACCAAACTTAAAGTGTGTCAAGAGTCCAAGACTTTAACTACAAATCTACAACACATTACACACCTACACACCAATTCATTAACACAGTAACACACATAAAGGTAATTTATCTATGAAGTTTTAAATTATCAAAATAAAGTAATAAATTAAAAATTAAAAACATCCAACAAGTACAAAACAAATTCATCCATGATGGGTTGCATCTTCAATGTTATCCAACACAAACAAATAACTTCAAAAGTTCATCTTTGATCACTTCATATTCTTCATTCTTCACCTTCACTGGAGGTTTTACCAACCAGGGAAGGGACCGAAGGGTGGGTTTTAAATTTATTAAAAGACCCCTCAATTTCCTTCTCTTATTATAAATTCCTATTATTAGTTTTTAGGGTAAATTAATAGAATATATAGATTTAATTTTTTATCTTATTTATTTATTTTATTTGATCATAATTCAGTTTTTAGGTTGGGTTTCTGGCTGAGTTTTAAGATCCGAATCGGATCCAAAACCATATTCAGAAATTTAGTTTAATCATTTCGGATAATTGAAAATTAAATACTTCCCCTGTCCCAGAATAAGCTGCAATTGTACTATTAATTTAGTCAAAGTTTTATAATTTAAACTATATAATCCTATTGATATATAAGTAAGGATATTCTCATGTGACATAGTGTTAGATTCATCTTAATGTGTATTTTCATAGTATTAATTTTTTATAATTTTTAATTTTACACAATCAAAGATATTTAATTGTTAATGGTCAAACATTTTTTTGAGTCACCTGTCAAAACTCAAAGTGTGCAGCTTGTGCTGAGACAGAGGGAGTATAAAATTTGGTTTGGGTGATTCAAATTCAGATTATTCGATTTTTGGTTTTTAATATTTTTTTACTCACCCCTACAAATGTCAATGTTTGTCGGTTGTAATAACCGCATATTTTTCATTTTCCCCATCTGAATCGATGTTATGCAGTTAAGCTCATATTTTTTTTAATCTATACTTTTCATGTTCTTGTGTATATGCTCTTCGTTATTTCCTCTCTTCAAGGAAAGAAGATTTGCAGTTTTAGCGTCATCACTCTTGTCAAGCCAAACAAAAGATAATGTTACCCACGGTAAGTTTTCACATTATTAGTGTTCTTGTGTTCCGTCATATGGATATTGAAGACAGTACTTGCTTAGATGAAACTGTAGAAGCAACAGATTCTGTTTTCATTAGATAAACACATCTGGCATGGGTGGATGTAGGCGGGGGCTGGAGGAGGACTTCAGTCCCCATTGGGAGGGAATTTATGGGAGTAAATTTTAAAAAAAGATATTTTTCAGTCCCCTCTAATATAAAGGAAAATTGGGAAAATATTTTTTTCTTTACATATCATCCCCCGCCATACATGTTTTCTGCCTCCGCCCCTGACATCTGGTATCTGGTGCATGTAACTTTAATGAATTGTATATGATGATCTTAAAGTAGAGTACCAGTGATGTAAGTTTTGGATGTTGAAGAATATTTCACTTGAAAGAACTTTTACCCCTTCTCTTTCATTTGCCTACAAAGTTACTTAGGAATTTTGTTGTCCAGGTGCCATTCAACGACTCCTCCAGAATGGGTTACTTTCTCCAGATGCCATAAATAGAGCTGAAGAAGCTACTATCAAGAATTTGATTTACCCAGTATGTCAGTCTTTTGAGTAGTTCCTTTTTAATATGATTGATATCAGCTGTGGCTTAGTTGAATGAGCATAATCTTGATTTTATATCCACTTGAAATTAGGAATCAAACACTGATGCTTGTTTACCAAGGACGTGTATTCAGTTTCTCCATTAACAGTGTTAGTTATTGCATCTTTTCTTTCATATTAGGTTGGATTCTACACGAGAAAGGCTTGCAACTTGAAAAAAATAGCGAAAATATGTCTGCAAAGGTATGATGGAGACATTCCAAGCACATTAGATGATTTGCTTCTACTCCCTGGCATTGGTCCTAAGATGGCTCATCTGGTAAGGACATACAGTCATACTTTGTCACTGTTGGTCCCCTCTTATGCTATCTACCGTATGCTTTTCATATTAGGTCATGAATGTTGGTTGGGAAAATGTTCAAGGTATATGTGTAGATACCCATGTCCACCGCATTTGTAATCGCCTTGGATGGGTGTCACGCCGTGGCACGAACAAGGTATAGTCGTGTTTTTATTTTGGCTGCATAATGCGATGTCTGTTATACTGTAAATATGTTCTCTTCCATGCTTTCAGGTTCCTTTGTTTTTATCAAGATCTACCTCAGCATCTTGATTCTATAAGTCTTTTTTGTTTGTTCTACTGAATGGATTTTCCTCTTCGTAATATAATACAAGCTTGTAGAAATCCCACGTCTTCGATTTCAAGTGTAAAAAGAGAAACTAGTTTTAACCTGATAAACAAGACTGCAGTTTTTCTTATGTATCACCTGTGTCACTGCTCTTTCTGCTTTAATGCAAATGTTCTGATTTATTCCAAATGGGAATATGATTATTAATTTTAAAAAAATACGTCCAGCACAGGCTTGTGATTACACCAAAGCTTACAGTTTTCATTTTTTTCTGCACAATTTGTTGGTCATATCCTTTCCAATCTTAAGTATTTGAATTGATATAGATAGGGAAATGGTTATGAAAGTGGCCACTGTAAGAAAGTTATCCTTGAACCTTGATTGATATTCATGTAGTTTTCATTTATCAGAAAACATTGTCCCCTGAGGAGACTAGGGAGTCCTTGCAACTGTGGCTTCCCAAGGAGGAATGGGTAGCAATCAATCCACTTCTGGTAAGTCAGAAACTATTTAATGTGCATCTCCTTGCGCGCATCGTGTGGCTCATCATTCAACTGATGCGTGACTACCTGCTCATGCATGGAAAGTATCCATATTTCTGTTTGAGTAGGGATTTTGATGACATGGTGTTTGATTTCATATGCAGGTTGGCTTTGGACAGACAGTATGTAGCCCTTTGAGACCGCACTGTGGACAATGTCAAGTCAGTGAATTTTGCCCATCTGCATTCAAAGAGATACCAAGTCCCAAAAAAGCCCGTTTGAGGTAGTTTTATTTTTGTTTGTTTTCGTGGCATCCAGCTTCTTGGATTTGAAGACACCCCTTCACTATAATTTGTCTCCACCAAGGGCTCCGAAAATGTATCCTATCTTCCTGTATATTGAACTTTTAGGTTGGGCGGTAGGACGGAATTTTGAGCTCGGGTGTCATACTTTTGGTTGTAATTTATGCGCTTCAAAACATTCCCATGACGTACATATTTAGCTATGTATAGCATGATTCGAAGAGGAGATTTGTTGGGCCAAAACACCGACCCATCTCTTTCGGTCTAAACACCAACCTCTGTCTTCCTAATCCTTTTTTTGGGTAAAAATTAACTTTCATTTACTAGATTGACTATTTGGTATAGGAATGATAGCTAAGCTGGCGAGATGAATGAGGGATGTGTCCACTCCAGCGAACCGAGGCTGTATCAATCGAATAAACAATCTGTGAAACACACAGATTTCAATAGTATATGCAAACATACCTTACATGGGTATGAACTACCATGAATAAGGACAACAAGCCCTATAAGTAGAAGAGAGATGAAATAGTGAAGGTTAATAACATCAAATATGTCAATTGACTTTAGCATCAGAGTATGATCCCAGATCCAATTTCTTGCAGGAACAACAATCAAGGAATTATGCCACCGGTAGTTGCCGCTATGTTTCCGGAAGTACATACCACATCAGTGGTGTTGTCTGTGGGGGCCAAATCTATTTGGTCAATATTGTTCTTGAACCATGGAGGCAGAAATCAGTAGCCGTAAAAAATGTGACAGGACTAGCAGAAACCATCCGTCAAGATAGAAAATACCCAAGAGTATGGAGATGATCAAGAAGCACATTCCTCGTCGCAAGGCGAAAAGGAGAAACGAGACTTCTTAGCATTCATGGAGGCAAACTGAGAACAACTGTACAAACAATTTGTCAACACTTATAGAGAACAGAAAGACAGGCTCATGCAACATGAAAAACAGAGGATGGAAAAGCAATTTGTTGAAGATAATCGACAGGAAGCTCAGGGTTATGACATCGAAGACGATACTAAGCACCCTCCGCTAGTAGAAGAATAACAAACCTTCATGATGGCAAAAGAATTTAAGTTATCAAATCAAATCAAATCAAACGAAGGAACGATTGACCCAAAGAAGTTCTTCCACTCTTACAGTGCTAGGATGAGGTTCCGCGACGCACTCATCCAGCTAGTATGCAAGGCCTTTCCTATCTTTCTCACAAGAACTGTGATACTCTAGGACGATAGCCTACCCATGCAAAGTAGATGAGGCTGGGCTCAACAGGCGAACCAATTCATGGTAAGGTTCTAACAGTAACATAAATTCAGAAAGACATTTGCAGACCTAATGAACATCGCTCAACGAAGTGGAGAAAGCATAGCAAAATACCATGATCGCTTTGTGACAGTGAGCCTAGAAGTCAGGGACCTTACGCACTAGATATCACTAGGATTATTCATGAATGTCGTGAGATCAGGAGAATTCTACAAGAAACTCATAGCGAGCATGCCGGAAAACTTCAGAGATCTCTAGAAAGCCATGGAAATATTCATCTGCATGGAAAAAGCAAACATAAAAAAGATTAAAAAAAATGAGCGAGGAGAAAAGAGAGCTAGAGAAAACTCCCAAAGAAGGGAAGTAATAAAAAATGGAGAGGCACTCCACTCACAAGAGGAAGAGAAGCAACCACAGAGAACCTGCCCTTCCTTTAGACACCTCTTACTAAATAAAGGTGAGGAATTTGACAGAACCACAAAGAG
>JAULKJ010000003.1:2355651-2365959 GCA_032355405.1 Rubia balearica
GGCGAATCCAGAAAATTTTCAATGGGGTAACCACTAATATATATAAAAAAATTTCTTAATATTAATGGTAAAAAAAAATTTTACATGGGGTAACCAAACACTAATTTCCCCCTATTTTTTTCCCGTCCCATGCCTTCGCATAGCTACGCCACTGCTTGTGAGCAGTATTTCCTCTTAACTATGTTGATAACTTTTACTAGTGTTTCTGTTGAAAAGGGATCAATTTTTCTGATTTTTTACTAAAACCTTCTTAACCCTTTTACTTTGCTACACATAGATATTTATTAGCCTTATTAAACAAATGTTGCTCTATTTTACCATCGGCTGCAATAGAATATAATTCTTTTTTTTTGTGAATGTCTCTCCCCACATAACCCTGCCGATGGTTTCCGACATTTGTGGTATTCTAATTTGATAATTTTTATTTAGTTGTCTGTAATTCGCTAATTTTATATTGACTAGTTGACAACAGTTGTATTTTACTTCTTTGTGGTATCTCTCATATTACTGCTATGAACATGGATTCAAAATCAGTATTCTACTGTATACATATATAGAGTAGGTCTCCTGATCGGTGGCCTGTCCAAAAGTTATGGACAGGTCATTGTAGTTTTTTAACATATACAATTCAATTGTCTAATTACATACTAAATTTAAACATTCTAAAATATATTTTTATATTGTATTATATATATTTTTTCACATTCAAATACACATTATTACTTACTAATTTTAACTAATATAACACAATATTAAAATATATAGAATTTATAATTGTTAAGGTAAATAGCTAGGGGGTTGGTCCATAAGTTAATTGACATGTCACCTTTCTCGAGACTTTCTCTCTTATTCATAAACCACAAGAAGACATTATAATATATTCATCCCTTTCCAGTTCTTGCACTTTTTCGTTTTAAAAAATAATAATTTTGAGCTGATTTATTATGCCACATGAGTGCTACTATTTTAATGCTTGATGTTTGAATACTTTCTCATTCAGAATTTTGTTTATATTTGTTGATCTTTAATTATCTAGAGTTGTTTTGCTTTACCTTCTGTTCAGATATTACTCAATTGTAGGCATATAGGTTTACAAGTTGTTATCAGTCAATTGTTTTACTTTTTTGCCTTTCATCATATATCCTATTGATTTGTCACCCTCTTGAACATACTGTAATAAGTATCTTGCTGCCTTTTATATTATAAATGCATTTTTTTTTAGAATCCTTAATGAGGGTTTTTTTTTGTTAAATCCATGTATTTCATTGCATTTTGCGAGTAGGGTTGATTTGGCATGTCCCTAACCTTAGTAAATGTAATGGATTCTTGGTAGATGTCATTGGTTTTTAACCTATAAATTGAATCCTTATAATTGATTATTAGAATGCCTTGCAGTCATATGTCTTTTGTATTGCACATGATGGGATGTTATATGGTGGAAATTTTGTAGGTTGCTACCTTACCATGTGGTGGCAGACTATGAAGAGGAGGAGGATGACAAGATTCTAGTTATGATAGTTCTGGCCAATTTATGTCCCGCTCGCAGCAATGGTAACACATGGGAAAAAGAGTGTAGTATTAATCTCTCATTTAAACTCCGCAACTCTTCAATTTCACATCTTTCTTGCTTTCATTTTCAAAATCCTCCAATCATTAAATCTGCATATAAAACACATCTAAAGTGTACATTATCTTCGCAAAAGCTCAATTTAATACCCCAAATAAACAACACTAACCACACACATGTATAAGGTTTTTACTGACATCTATTTCATTTAAATTTGGAAAATCTGCACCTGTATCAAATAACGGGTACAGTTTATAATGTAAGATATTCATGTTCTAATGTGATTTATGTAAACTCTACAAGAAGTTACTAAGAATAGAAATTTATAAAAGCTCTGTTCGATCAATAAAATAAATACTCTTTGTAGTGTAACATATGCAAGGTTCAGTGTATGTTGTACATGTTATAAGCTAACAATACATAAGATTGTCAAAAGTCGAATTTGATAAATGTATTCTCTGTGTTTTTGTTCATTTAAGTTTAATGCATATTTTATTGTAAACTACACATGATTTATGTTAATAAATCCTTAAACTATAAGAAAAAATTTCAACAGCATGTAGTTTATAGTACTAATGTTTCAACATGTTCAGACATGTTTATAGCAATCGAATTTAAGTGTCCAGAAGTTTCAAAAAAAATTATATTCATAACGATTGCAACTCAACAATATAATTTCTGTCCGATGAGAAAAAATCATATCCTCAATGGAATTTGGTAATATTTCACCTTCTTGCAACTGAATTCATTTGTTTGCAATTGAATCTCGATGGTTACAACCGTGTTTTCTTCAACAGGTTCTGATTCAATTGCATTAGTTTTTACGACTAAAACTATTGAAATTTGATCGACTTCAATCGCATCTAGCCATAGATCTGCTCCTAATTTGCTATTTTCTTCCTCAATTTCGTCGGATAAGCGGCGGTTGTCATCAGAGATATCGGAGAAGCAGTGAAATCGGAGAAGAAGAAGCAAAGACAGCTGAAATGAAGAGAGACGGAAATCAGAATCGTAGAAGAAGGAAGAAACGGTTGGCAAGTTTTTCGAGGCATGTGTTTGTACGATCTGTTTTCTGAGATAATGATCTAGATCTGTTTTTTCATACAATTTCCGTTATTTGCAAACCGGTCCCTACCTGACCTGTCCATAAACTTATGGACATACCGTTTGTCAGCAACCCACTCTTCTTTTTAAATGTAATCTCACGTACTCCCTCTGTCTCATCTATATTTGCACTTCTACTTTTTGACACTATTCGCTATCAAAGTTTGACTGTATATTTGAATATATATATATATATATATGAACAATAATATTATCTTGTGTGATATTGTACAATTCGTCATAAGACCATGTACAATGGGGGAACCAGTCCCAAACCACTAAAATAGTTTCAGTTAATTAAATAATCAACCTCTCTCCTCCACCTCATATTTCAACTAATCAATTGGGACAATCAATCAATTGGGACAGATTTCAACCCCCCATTGTGGGTATAAATTGTCCTTATTTGGTCCAAATTTTTAATTCAACCCACTCTAAAACCCCCACTGTACATACCCTAACAAGTAGTTTTCAGATATCAATTTTTTATTTGTCATTATTATACGTAGTTAAACTTATTAATGATCAAACATGTTTTTTAAACAATATGATAATAATAATAGAGCTGGTAAGAAGGGAGTAGATAAAACATGTGAAATAAAGTGAAAGGCCAATACTGGTGGCTACCATTATTATTTCTCCAAATTGAATGAATAGAAAACGAAAATAACAATTGGGATAAGCACGGGAGATTTTGGCATAGGCGCATGGTGTTTGCAATTAAAGACGCGTTTTGACTGGAGAGATTTTGTGGAACTGAACAAGATACACATGCTAATAGAGAGCCCAGTGCATAGAAGACTCGAACAAAAATTGAGTAAGCCAAAAAGCAGATATGGAAAACAGAATACAGTATTATTGATAGTTTATAAGAGGTGTACAGAGAGGATGATGTTGGCAGTAACTCCAATTGATACATGTCCAAACAAGAAATGACAAATGTCGGCCTATTTTTTTCCGTCCAACACACTGCTTCCATGAGATCCTTGTAAGCCAGGGTCCCACACCACCACTTTTCTTTTTATTTTTGTATATTCAACTACAGAATTCTGGTTTTTCAGCAGTGTGGCAACCGTTCCTTCAATTCCAGAATCTTCCTGAGTGTTCTTGATGCTACACAAGCCCACCCTACACAACCGTTACGGCATCTATTGCTTAGGTGCGGGGCCTCTTCTGGTGGACTTCGTTTCTCTTCCAAAAGGTTTGATCTTTATGTTTTTTGCAGTCAGCAAACGATTGCACAAATCGCATTTGCTGATAGCTCTCCGTGAGTATTGAGTAAGCTGTTTGGATGATCGTATTTGATAGATGGGAGTTATGGAAAAAGTTCTTCTGTACTCTTGTTTATATGCATCTTGTTTGCTGAAATGTTTGTCTTACGAGGATTTCTGAGTGGTCTAGTTACACAATCATAGAAAATTGGGCGTTTCGTTTTTGCAGATTCTCAACTTTGATTCTCTGTAAAGTTTGGAATCTATACTTATATTAATGAGGGTTCAAATGATTTTCTTCATTCCTTTTGCTGCATTATATATAATCCCTATTGCCGAAAGTTTATTCAATTTAGGATTGCAATTACGATTCTAGTTTTTATTTGGATGAATTTAGAGATAACTTGAATCACAGATAACCTAAGGCTGGGGTACCTGTTACTCGTTTACCTTCGTTATTCTTTAGCTCTTAGGTGATGTTGGAATTTTTGGTTTGGGATGATTCTTTGACTTGTTTTGTGATAATCCTGAGTTGAAGCAATAGGATATGAGGTTTTCCCCTACAAGTTTCATCCGGAAGCAAAGTAAGAAGTCTGTCAAAGAATGATTATGCTCTCAAAAGAAGATTTTCCTTCAGTTCTATATCTAAGTCTTTTTACAAGCATTCTATTCCATCCTTGTGTGTCAGACTTGTTTTATAAACAAGGAAACACAAGTTTTTCTTTTTGGTACTTTTTCTTGATACTTCCTAGGAAACCTTGTTTTCTTGATCATTTCCTGCAACAATTATCTCGGGTATCATTATTGCTGTTTTGTATAGCTCACATGTGCTTTATTTTTGCAGGATTTCTGATATATTGATCCTTCCATCACGATAGTACATTATGGCTTCATTGGATCTTGGCACACCATGGTTGTGCTCAGACGTTGGGTCCTTTGATGAGTCACTGCAAGTATACATTGAGGAAGTAAAATCTGCTGATAGTTTAGAATGTCCAGACAACGGGAAGCTTGTTATGCATCATAGTGGAAATATTCCAAGGCCTCCTCTGCTTTCGGCTAATATATGTAAAAACGATAACATTCAAAGATGTCTACCTGATTTGCTTGGCATTCCGAAGCAAACTATAGACTTATGGGACACACTCTTCAAAGAAGGATATGCGGCAGATGTGCAAATTATAACCGAGAATGGAACTGTGACTCCAGCTCATTATAGTGTTCTTGTAGGTTAATGACATCTGGAAAGTTGTATTGAAAATCTTAATTTGGTATACATGCTTGACATTTTAAGCATCACCTTTTTTTTTATACTAAGTCAAACTTCATTTGGTTGGAGACAAAAAAAATGTTTCTGGCATTTTGAAACCTAGAAATTCAAATTTCTGTTTGAAATTTGTTGAACTGTCTGGTGATATAAGCAATTTTCTTTACCTGCTGTGACTGATTAATGTCTTTTTCACCTCTTCTTTGATGCAGTGCATTGCATCACCAGTGCTGAGGAACTTATTGCAGCAATCTAAACCAAGAAATGGTATTAGATACATGAAGATTCCCGGGGTTCCTTCCGAAGCCATTTATGTTTTCATGCGCTTTCTTTATTCATCCTGGTATGTTTCTGATCAAACTTATATTTTCTTCTTGCCTTAATATTGTAGTAAGCGAAGTGCCCAAGATCTTATATTCTAGTCATTTAGTCTCTTTAAGAAACTGATGAATATGAAGGTATTGATCTTATATACTAGTCATTTAGTCTTTAAGAAAGTGATGTATATGGGAATACCCTCACATGCAAATGCTCCACGACCTAATACATGGCCTAGTTAAATGGGGATCCATCTTCGGCCCAATAACCCAATCTTGGCTCTGTAAAGATGTTAAATTTCAAAGGTATTATGGGCTATCTTAAAACCAATTGGCACTAAGTGGAGTGGCTCAATTTCTTATATACTAGTCACTTAGTCTTTAAGAAACAATGTGGGAATTTCAACAATTTCCATCTACCGTGTTTTGTGTCGTAAGATATTTGTATTTATTGTTGGCATTGGATGTTTTAACCAATTCCCAGTGTTTTAACCTAATAGTGTATCACAAATTTACAATGTGAGATTCCCAATGGAATGATTTTAATTGGAGGGGTTGCAGTACTAATTGGAGGGATTGCACTACCACCGTTTACCATCCATCTTGAATGCTTTTCCTTATTTTAGTTATTCTGCAATTTAAATTCACCTCAGTATTTCACTTTTTTCTTATCTTACCTTTGCATCCTATCAGCTATGATGAAGGAGAGATGAAGAAATTTGTACTGCACTTGCTGGTTTTGTCACATTCATATTCAGTTCCATCTCTCAAAAAACATTGCACACACCTTTTGGAGAAGCATTGGTTGACCACAGAAAATGTAATAGACGTGCTTCAGCTTGCGAGGAATTGTGATGCACCAAGATTATCTTTAGCATGTATACGCATGATCGTTAAGGACTTCAAGACTATATCTTCAACTGAAGGGTGGAAAGTAATGAAGCGCTCCAATCCTGTACTAGAACAAGAGCTATTGGAGACAGTTGTGGAAGCAGAATCTGTAAGATAGCCTTATATCTTACCATGTAACTAACTGATAGCGGCATCACTTATATCAATGCGCCCTTATATAGGATGTGACTTAGAATCAATCTAGTTATTTGTAGCAAACAGATGAATGTTATTTTTTAATTTACAAATCTGTTCATGTTTTCTGGTACGACTGCCGATTGACATTCTTGCAGTTGTGCATTTTAATGAGTAGTTATGTAGCTTTACACAGAACTACTGGTAATCTGTTTACCCCTTTTCCACAGGAAAAACAAGAGAGGCTGAGAAAATTTGAAGAGAGAAAGATGTATTTGCAGCTGTATGAAGCCATGGAAGCATTGCTGCATATTTGTAAGGAAGGATGCAGGACAATTGGGCCCTGCGACAAGGTTCTGAAATGGAGCCAGGGTCCCTGTACCTTCCCGGCTTGTAAGGGAATCGAAACTTTAGTTCGTCACTTCTCTGGTTGCAGAACAAGAGTCCCTGGCGGATGTGCACAGTGCAAGCGAATGTGGCAGCTTTTTGAACTTCATTCACACATGTGCAGCGAACCTGATCAGTGCAAGGTTCCCCTCTGCAGGTGTGCCTAGCTCTCTTTTTTCATTTCTTGGTTCCTATTTGTCTTTTAAGTGGTTACAAATGAAAATGCAATTATAAAAGTATTACTTTAGCTTGCATATGAATATGGTTCTGCATTTAACGCATGCAAACATTTAGAGTTTCTGTTAGGTTATGAGACAGAATGTGGCTTGAGCGGACAACTATTTCTCGTGATGTTTGTGTTTTTGTACATGCCGTATCTTACTAGTCACTTTGAATATGGTTTTGGCTGTAGACATTTCAAGATAAAAATGAAGCAGAAAAGCAAAAAAGATGATGCAAAATGGACTCTGCTGGTTTGGAAAGTGTTAGCAGCAAAACCTTCTTTGGGACCATTCATGTTGAGGCCTTCAGCTTGTTCATCATGAGTGACAAGGATATACAGTGTTATCTTCCTATCTTGCGTAACTACAGAGGAAAAACTGCCTTTCACCCTACCCTCCATAGGTCGAGTGTCAATATCTTCAAGTACGAAGGAAAGTTGTATTTTACCTTCCTTTCACGGGGTAACTGTCAATCCTGAAATTACAGAAGAAATTTTTTTTTTACCCTGAATTTGTGTCTTGATCTGACCCTTCTTTCTTAGGGCCATTCATATCAAATGTACAGCCTTTACTGCAAACCTGATATAGTACTTTTTACTGCAGTAGGTTTTACTTCTTTTTAAAAAAATTGTATGCATTGGCTGCCCCTAGCCTTAAAATTAGGAGTATTACAAGTTCATAAACCTTGTGATCCCTGAGGACAAAAATTCACTGCGCTTTTAAGGACAAAGTTAGTGGTATTTTTGTGTGTTGTTTTCAACAGATCGTGTCTCTAACGAAGCGCCTCCACCCCAAGTGTTAAAACACTTGTTAGCCAAGACAATTTATCAAAAACCTCAACAAAAGAAGATGAAGTACATGTTCATATGGTTATATACATGTTATAGCTAGTAGAAGTCCCGACTCTACCTCTAATCTAACGCTTAGAAGTCTCATTTGATCAATAGAAATAGCAGCTCGGACTTTTTTGGTTTAGTTCTTGTGGATGCAACCTTATCAGTTGCTGAATGTCTTCTTGAATAGCCGTTTGTGCCAATTCATGTGCGACTTGGTTTTGTTGCCCGTATGCATGACAGAAGGTGACTTGAACTGCTTCAGCATCTCTAATAATGTTCCAGTACAGTTGCTTCATCTTCCATGGAATGTTTCTTCTCGTGTTTAACACCTGCATCGCCTGCATGAAATCAGTTTCTACAATCAGTGGAGTAAAGTGCAACTGTACACATAATTTCAAATCTGATTAATAGCCATAAATTTTGCCTCAAGTGGTGATTTAACATGTGGGATGTTATCTATAGCTATCATCTGCATCGAACAATTAGGTTTTCTAACAACAAGACAAGCTTTAGAGAATGATAAATGAGAGAAGATGGCATCCGACTTCAGTTTATATCCACTTGTATGCCTTCATTAGTGGAGAAATAGCCGATTAACAAATGGGCGAACGGGTCCCACTTGTATGCCTTCGTTAGCGGATATAAACAAATGGGCGAACGGGTCCCACTTATATGCCTTAATTAAACTGAGAAATAGCTGATTAACAAATGGATATAAACTAGGGGTAACAAATGGGCGAACGGGTCAAATATGAGTTAGGTAAAATGTGTAATTAAAAAATATGTGTATGACCCATTTCAACCCATTTTATGGAGGGTAAAAAATGGGTTGGGTCAAAACAGGTCGGGTCAAAACCTGAGGGTTGAAAATCATTTAACTCACGGGTCAAAATGGGTATACCCGCGGGTTTCAACCCATATATGATCCCATTTTATGTATAAACCACCCATATGGGTAAATCCACGGTCAACCCACAAATCCAACCCGCCAACACATATTTTTCAACCAGCCATTTGACCCATTACCTATTTTACCCATGCTCACCTGGGTTTAACAATAGTCAATCAGCTTGACTCGCCGATTATAGGTCTATTTTTTCACCCCTACTAAACCAAAGAGATTAATTCAAATTTTCTAAACAAATCATTATTGAGGAAACCATACACAAAATATAAATAAGGATCCCACATGCGTTTGAGATTGTAGTAGTTTTCTATGTAAACAAAAGGTTGTTGGAAGTCAAAGGTATTTTTTAGTGAAACGTAAGAATAAGGGAAATATGAGAATTAAATTTTAATAGAATAATGAATATTGTGTTATGATCTGATGCATTCAATTGGAATTGCATTAAATTTTCATTCCCTCTAATGTTTTTTCTCCTTCTACAAATATAGGGAAGGAAATTTGAACTCTCATCAAAATTCCTATTTTAGGGAAAGAGATAGGGAAGCTGTTGGAGTTGAAAAACCATGTAAAATTCTATAATAAATGACAATCCCTATTATAGGGAAGTTTTTTGACATGCTCTAAGCATGGAACTAGGGTTTTTCTTTCGAAAGCGGCACATTAAAGACATCCAATTAAAGGCAATTCTTGAAAAACCGCCTATAATCAAGTGAAAAGTGTCTTTAAAAAATTTTGGGGTGATTTGGGAAGGAGTTCCGACTTCGGAACTGCCTTTGATCGTTGTTTTCAATCAAAGGTTTTCTACTAGTGCTTAATCACTCTCAATTTTGGTGCTTTGTGTAACGGTATTAGTCTTTCTGAAATCAAGTTAGTACAGTCAGAATAGACAACCTGAGTGTGGACAGTAAAAATGTCAGCTAGATTCTTGTTGAATTGGAGTATCATTGCTTACATGTGCTACGGAAATAATTTGGTGCTTAGTGCATAACTTACATGTGCTACGGAAATAATTTGGTGCTTAGTGCATAACTTATAGGTTCTTCAACCATTGCTTGTAAGTGCTTCAGATGTAACTAGTAGGTTTTTCTTTTATAACTCGTATGTGTTACAAAAATAACTTGGTGCTTAGAGTACATCTCGTAGGTGCTTCAATCGTTTCTTGTAAGTGCTTCAGATGTAAGTTGTAGGTGTTTATTTATAACTTGTGTGTTACATAAAAACAACTTGGTGCTTGGAGTACAACTCGTAGGTGCTTCAATCGTTGCTTGTAAGTGCTTCGGATGTAAGTTGAATATGTTTATTTTATAATTTGTGTGTTATATAAAAAACAACTTGGTGCTTATAGTACAACTCGTAGGTGTTTCAATCGTTTCTTGTAAGTGCTTCGGATGTAACTAGTAGGTGTTTCTTTTATAACTTGTGTGTTCTACAAAAACAACTTGGTGCTTAGAGTACAACTAGTAGG
>JAULKJ010000003.1:2372297-2384318 GCA_032355405.1 Rubia balearica
TGGAAGAAAAACCCTAGCAGCCATGTATACAATAATGTCACACCTCGTGCAGTATTGCACGTGTTGGTTGGCACGAATCATGTATATAAGTACAGGGTGTGGACTAGAGGGGCATTCTACGCCTTTTTGATGGCACGGGCCATGCCATACTGCGTGACTCGTCGTCTAGAGTTTCAAACTGTTGATACTGATGGCACAGGCCATGCCAAAGTGCATGGCCCATTGTCTGGAGAGTCATTCATCGGATTTGGATGGCGCGTGTCATGTCAAAGTGTACGACCCATTGTCTGGATGGTCGTTCCTTGGATTCTGATGGAACGGGCAATGCCAAAGTGCATGGCTCATCGTCCGGCCTTGTGTTTTATTTGTTTTCCTAAATACATGTTATGCTGGTTGACACGGTCCTGATCCATGGTCTCATTCCATCGATAAAAGTTATGGCATGAGTCGTGCCAAGTTACATGACCATTGTCATTCTTCAACTTTCTGGAACTTGCTCCTTTCTTCACCATAACTATCTACTACCACGTTTTGACGATGAAGATGATGGTGATGAAGATGATGGTGACAGTTACGATGATGGTGATGATGACGGCTATGATGATGATAATGATGATGATAGAATATAAAACCCACAAATCATTGTGGATATGTGTATTCATATATATAGTGAGTACAGAGAGTATACAAGATATAACAATATATATACAAAATCAATTATAAAGGGTATTCTTTTTTATCCTGATTCTAAATCAACTATATCTCTATCCCCCCCAAGAAAAGCGAGGAGTGGTCGTAACGCAAAGCTTGGAATGCAAGAACTCAAACTGGGGACAAGGTAAATCCTTTGTAAAGATGTTGCAAGCTGCAAGTTCGTGTAAACACAGAAGACACATCGCATGCACAAAATGATAGTCAATATCAATGTGCTTGGCTCTCTTATGCAAAATTGGATTCTGAGCAATAACGATATCACTATTACTATCACACAGTAAAACAGAAGGCACACAAGTCGATACACATAAATCCCAAAGTAAATTCATCAACCAAGCTAGTTTTGCAGCAGTATTATCCAAAGCTCAGTATTCTAATTCTGTACTAGAACGAGAGACTGTAGGTTTCTTCTTAGTACTCCATGAAACCATGTTACCACCAAGGAACATAGACCTACGAGTTTCAATAAAACAAGCCCAATCAACATTAGAATAACTCAGAACTGGTAAAGTGAACGAATTTGTGTGAAACTGAAGACCATAGTGAAGAGTACTATGTATATAGCGTACAATTTAAGTAAAAGCCTGGAAATAGTCATCAGTAGGAGCCTACATATACTGACTGACCGTGTTCACAACATAAGACAAGTCGGGGCGTGTAATTGACAAATACTGTAGTGCACCAACCAAAGAGCAATAAAGTATGAGATTTCTGAATGGCTTACCGGAAGAGCTGGAAAGCCGTAAATATGTGACTTATGGGATAGGAATAGGCTCCGAATCTTGCATTATTTCACACAATAAAATGTTCTTGGAATATCTATCCCGACCAAGGAATAAGCCATCGGAAGTACGAACAAACTCCTAACCCAAAAAATAATATAAAGTGCCAAGATCGGTAGTCTTGAATTCCTGATAAACCGATCAATAAACTTCCGAATGAGAAGATCATCATTCCAGTAAGAATAATGCCATTAACATATACCAATAAATAAAATAAGAGGCACCCTATGAAAACACAAATATTGAGGTATTGGCAGAAATGGATACAAAACCCAGGCCAACCAAAAAGGAACTGAAACGTTGAAACCAAGCACGAGGAGTTTGCTTCAAACCATAAATGACCTTGCATAAACAACATACATAATCAGGATGCATGGGGTCTTTGTATCCAACAGGCTGCTCCATATAAACTGGGGAAATAAGAATGCCATTTAAAAATGCATTCTTGACATCAAGCTGTCGTAAAGTCTAATTTTGAGTGACACCAACAGATTAAATAGTACGAACAGTAAATTATTTTACCACCGGACTAAATGTATGATCATAATCAAAACCAGGTAATTGAGAAATACCTTAAGCAACAATTCTAGGTTTGTGTCGGTCAAGATCCATCAGCCTTGTATGCTAAACGGTACACCCATTTTGATCCAACAACATTAACATGTGAAGGATGCTGAATCAACTCTCACTTCTGTTGAGTGTGAAAAGTATCCATCTCTTAATCCATAGCAGTAACCCATTCAGGATCCTTGACAATCGAGCAATGACTACGAGGCTTGGTCTAACCAAATAAAGCACTCAACAAACCAGAAATATCATAATCAGAAAAATCCTTGTACCATAGTGAATAAGTGCACGAACGAGTAGTCATTGGATATCGAGAAGAAGGACCTGCAGCTGGAGATGGTGCATATCCTGAGGTGGGAACGGAACTCGAGGCAATGGGTACGGAACCATAGGCTGGCAACAATGGCCTTGCAGGTTGTACCAATTGCGGTGCTGGTGAAGCAGGGGACGTTGGATCAATCGGAAAAGCTTCCAGCGTCCGAGCTGGAGAGGCGTGAAGTGCACGCTCATATGAGGTGGCTGGCGCGTGAATCAGCAGTGGCGGCATCATCGTCTGAGCTGATTGCACATGCTTCTGTCAATCATACATGTGGTCACCCTATGGAAGATATACACAATTTTTTGAAGAACCCCGAGCTTTCGGTACAGTATAAAATTTTAAATTTTCTAAAATAATGGGTGATTCTGATCTAGAAGATGGCTCAAACACTTCTGATAAGACTGACGAAGGATCCAAAAAAAGTAGAAACTTCTAGTGATGATAAATTTGTAACTGTACCGGTACGAGTAGCTGGAAAAAAATAACTCCTCAAACCGAGAATGGCGAGTGATGTACTAAGAACTGTAACCCAAAAATATACATGACATACTCTGAGGGGCCAATTTATACGCAGCATAGGGCCTCAATTATGGAAAAAATTGACAACCAAATGAATAAAAATTGGAGTAGTCAGGAGTAGTACCAAAAATAACAAAGAGTGAAGACTCCCAAGATTAAATCGGAATAAGTAGTCTGTTGATGATATAGAATGCAATTGAAAATGCATCACACCCAAATGAATGATGAAGGTCAGAATGAAAGATCATTGACAAAAGTGTCTCAGTAATATGACGATTCTTCCTCTCCGGGCGACCATTTTTCTAAGAAGTGTAAGGACAAAGTTGATGATGAATGACCTTTGACGCAAAATGAGTTCAAATGCGATTATTCACAAACTTTGTTCCACCGTCACTCTGAAATACTTTAACGGCGGTAGAAAACTGGTTCTAAACAAAAGCTTCAAATTGCATGTAAGCCTCTACAAAATTAGACTTCCATCGTAGAGGATATAATCAAGTAAACCGAGAAAAATCACTAACAAAAATGACATAATAGGAGTAGCCAGCTCGAGAGACAACAGATGAGGCTCCCCAAAGATAAAAATAATGAACTAAATCAAGTATGCGTGGGGGGCATTTTAAATTTTCACTAAAAGAAAGATGCTTGCCTTTAGCCATCTCACAAGCGGGACATAAATGAGGTTTAGGCAGCAAACTAGTAACTGAACAACATCTAGACTTGCTCAAAGAAGAAATGATGTTGTGACGCACATGGCCCAATCTACTATGCCAAAGTTCAAAATATGCTTTAGAAGCACTCGATACAACAAATAAGATAAAACAGCACCACCACAATCCAAACATATAAGTCACGATCACTATGGCCTTTGCCAATAACATCTCTAGTAAACTTGTTCGAAATAGTGAAAGAAGAATTATCATAACAAATAATAGCATTCATATCCCGAGTCAACTTGCTAATAGACAGCAATTTTTTAGTAATTTGTGGAACCACCAAAACATCAGATAAGGATGATGAATCAGAGACTCGAGAATAACCAACATAGTAACGTTAAGAGGAGAACAATTACCAACAATAACACAAGTGTTACAAGAATAAGGAGTCACGCGTTCAAGAGCGAACTAAGAAGAAGTCATGTGGTTGTTCAAGCCAGAATCAACTATACAGCGAATATGCGAAGGATCATGTGGTGGAGAAGCATTAGATGAGGATCGAGAGACCAAATGAGAACAAATAGAGGCAACATAACCAAATTTCTTGCACCACTAACACTGTAACTGATACCATTCATTTTGCAGTTTAGAACAAGAAGAAGCAACATGACCCAAAACATAACACCATTGACACCGTGATTGATCAAATAAGCCATAAGAGAAGAGAAACCAATCTATTTTTTTCAAGAAAAAATAAATCGGCATTGACCAGGCGCTGACTAGAAGTGAAAAACCTGTGAGAAAATGCTTCAACCCGCAAGAAAATGCTCCAACTCGCGAGATAATCTTCATCCTGTGACAAATTGATTGTTTGAGAATCTTCCTTGTTGATAAAAGTGCATGTGACGTACGCTCTTGGAGGAGGCAAATGTGGAGATACACGCGTTGTGGAGTGATGGGTGAATGTGGAAGCTTAAAAACACCGAGAAGTAAGGACGATGACTTGTGAAGAAGATGGAGGTGTTGGAGATGTCGGAGGTGCCAGATATTTTGGAAGCGCCAGAAATTTTGAAGGCACCGGAAAAGGGAAGCCGGCGATCGGTTGTCCAAGGTAGGCAGCAAGTGGCTAATCGGATCGACCGGAGACGCTAATCGATCGACAGTGGGTGAAGAACTGAGAGTCGGATCTAGAGGCCAACTCCACGTTGGAAGAACGCTGGAAAATATGAAGATGATTGGACCAGTGACCTGAGAGCAGAGGAAGATGGCGGCGGTTGGGCGGCGACCGATCAGTAATGAACTTTAAATTTTGGTAATTTTGGGGAAAAAAGAGAGAGATAAAAGCCTAGAATTTTAGAAAGACCTGACTGATACCATGATAGAATGTAAACCCACAAATCATTGTGACTGTGTGTATTAAAAGGATATTCATTTCTTATTCTGATTCTAAATCAATTATATCTCTATTAATGATCAAGAACATCTTAAAGGTATTTAGGCCTTTTCATTTATTTTTTTTTTAAAAATATCCCCTCTTTATATATTTCTTTTTGCTGAAATATATTTAATTTCAAGTTTAAATTATCACTGACATTGTGTACTGAAAATATAATCTTGGTTATAAAAAAAATCTAGTATCGTTATTATTTTCATTAATAGTATGGTAAACTTGCCATAATTCACAAATGAGATGGTCTCCTGTGATTGTGAGGTAGGCTAAATTTTAGTTAAGGGGTTTTATGCAATTCTAATAATATTCTAGATCCAGGGGCATATCTACAATAATTTTACAGGGACATATCGTTAATATGTTTCAGGGGAGTTTTTGTCCAGTTTTTCCCATCATTTTTCCACCATCTGCAACGTGCAAAAAAATCAAAAAATAATTTTAAAATTTTAAAATGCAAAAAATCAATATGATCGTGGAACTGAAAATAATAAACATAAAAAATAGAAGAACATCAACGAAAAATAAAATAAAAACAATGACTAAAAAATTACAGAAAAAAATATATTAAAATAAAATAAAAATCAACAAAAAATTGAAAAATCATCGACTACAACTAAGAAAAAATCAACTAAAAATCATAAAAACATCAACAAACCTTGAATTGTCAAATTAGTTTTTAAAAACTACAAACATCAACCTATACCACCCAAAGCTAAAAACATCAATTCTTATCATATAAACTTCACTCGAAAAAT
The DNA here is from genome assembly GCA_032355405.1 of Rubia balearica. Lineage (NCBI taxonomy): Eukaryota > Viridiplantae > Streptophyta > Magnoliopsida > Gentianales > Rubiaceae > Rubia > Rubia balearica. The sequence continues at coordinate 2,378,060 of JAULKJ010000003.1, forward strand.
GAAAAAAACGTAAAAATAAGTTTAAAAACACTACAAAAAATCAAATATCAACCCCCTATCATGTAAAACTCACATAGAAAATGGAAAACATCATGAGAGGAAAAAATCAATAATATCAACCCGTATAACCCAAAAAAAACTACAAAACATCGACTCATATCAACTATAACTCACCCGAAAAATGAAAAATATCAACATGAGAGAAAAAACTAAAAAATTAACAAAAATAAGCTACGGTGCCTCAAGAGTATAAATTATTCACTCCAAAAAAATAAAACATCAACAATTTTTTTTGTTATAAAAAGCTACAAATATCAACCTATATTGCCCAAAAGTTACAAACATCAACTCTTAACATCTAAAGCTCATTCGAAAAATGAAAAATATCAACATGAGAAAAAATACACTACAAACATCAACTACTGTTACCAAAACCTCAGTCAGAAAATGAAAAACATCAACATGAGAAAATAAAAAAATTACAAATATCAATCCGTATCACCCAAATAAATTACAAAAACATCAACTCATATCAACTATACCTCACTAGAATAATGAAAAACATCAACATGAGTGGTAAAAAAGTTACAAATCTCATCAAAATAATACATACCTCAACAACATATATTCTTTAAAAAATACTCCCTCCGTCCCATATAAATTGGCACGCCCCAAAATGGCTCGGTATTTTATGCAAGTTGAGGTGGAGGTATTGATGGGATATATTTGAGGGGCATTTTGGGATATAAATGAGGGCACAAGTGGATTTAGTAAATAGGTTGAGAGATAAATGTGCCATTTTATGTGGGACACACGAAAATAGAAAGGGTGTCATTTATTGCGGGACAGAGGGAGTATGTTATAGTGGTATTTGAACCCAGGTTTTCAACCTCAGAAGGTAGAGTACAAACCATTATACCAAAGAACATTTACTAATCATGTACTGTGTCAAATAATTTTTAAACCTCAGTTGTAACATAAATTCTTTAAAAAAATATGTTATAGTGGGATTTGAACCCAAGTTTTCAACCTCAAAAGGTATACAAACAACTACACCAAAGATCATTTACTAATAATGTAATCAATCAAATAATTTTTAAACCTCAGCTGTAAAACCTCAAGAATATTCAGTCTGTACACCAAAGATCATTTACTAATCATGTACTTAGTCAAATAAGTTTTAAACCTCAGCTGTACACCAAAGATAATTTACTAATCATGTACTCAGTCAAATAAATTTTAAATCTCAATTGAAAAACCCCAAGATTATTCTTCAAAAAAGAGGCTTAACAGAACTCAAACCCAGGCTTACAACCTTATATGATAGGGAACTAACCACTACACCAAACAACTTTGTATTTTTATGAACTCAATAAAAAATAATAAACCTCAGCAAGTCACAAGATTAAACCTCACCTCTCATGTCCATAATATCAGTCTGTCACCGTCCAACGCTGATGCAGACTCCGCTGCCACCTCAGACCACGCGTAAGCCACACGCGCCTTCTTCTTCCTTCGGGTGCGTGCATCAGACACGCTTCTTCTTCAGCGCAATTCCGCTGGCAACGCCTTCCTCTTCCACTCCGCAGTTTCGTCGCTAAGCTCCGAATGAACTCCACCAAATCTAGGGTTACAGCGGCAGGTGAATTGCAGAGAGATACCGGCGGAGGCGAGGTTTCCGGTGACATTCTGGCAAGATACCGGCGGAGGCGACAGAAATTCGGCAAAATTCAGTGGTAACTATCGGCCAGAGGCCGTTTTCGGTTGGAAGAGGAGGAAAGAAAAATGAAAATTCTGATATTTTTATGATATATATAGTATTTTGATAATTTTACAGTGTGTCTCTAAATTTATCAGCGTATTTTTACAAAATTCCATCCCAAATGAAATTTCTAATAATTGTACAGTAATCCCTGGAGTAAAGTTTAGGTTGCCTAAAACAAGACTTTGTGTTCACAAATACCAATTAGTAATTAAATTATTATTCATTCAAAAATTTATTAAAAAATTAATAGATTATAAATTTAATCTTTTTTTATCTATAATGTCTCATTAAGTTATGAAGTATCCACCATATTTTTTTATAAGTTGTATAACTTAAATAAATTATACACTAAGATATTGAACTTAGTTAACATATTTTTAACTTTATTTTTTATTTTTTATGTTATATATTTTATTATAACCATATTTATTAACTATGAAAAGCTCTGCCATTTTCTTTTCAAAGATAGATCATTTTATAAGTTTAATTAAATGATGATTGATTTGTTATCAACATATATTTTATATTTTTATTATAATATTTTTATAACATAAAGTATTTCTACACTAAAGTTAATAATTTTCTATGTTAAATATGTATCTATTATTTTTGTTTAAATATGAAATAATTAATTATTATATATTAACAAAGACGATATCATTTTTAAGAAAAACATAAATACATTATAATATTACTAGATATATTAATATATTTTAAATGTTGCATCATGTGTAATTCTCATATAGACATAATAAAAACTTATTAGAATTATAAATTATGCTATTATTTTCATTTTCATTCATAAATTCGTGCATCGATACAGGTGTTATCTAATATATTTTTTAAATACGAAATTATTATATGTAGTTAGAAATATTAACGGTTAAAAATGATAATTGAATACCGTGAAAAAGTAATGATGCCAATAATCATAGAATACTCCATCTGTTTCTCTATAAGTGGCACCATAGGTTTAAGTGCTTGGATTTAGGAGAAGAAAATGAGTAGATGAAATTAAATGTAAAAAGTAGAATGAGTGTACGAAATTGAAGTAATGTTATTAAAAATGGAAAATATGCCAATATTAAATAAATAACTCAAAAAAATGTACCAGTAATAAAGAAACAGAGGAGTATGATAAACGGTACGTCGGTACTCATGAAACTACTGCTAGCAAAAGAAGTGAAGATACTCAAGAAATTCATATTTTCAAAGTCAATGCGGTAAACTCTGTACTCATTAAACTACTGCTTGCAAAAGAAGTGAAGATTCTCAACAATTTCGTGTTTTCAAAGTCAATGCACTAAACTGAACTATACCCAAAGACCCAAATGGCCAACCTACATGATGATAATGATGCCTTGAGAGTCAACTATTCCCATCACCACCGATCTCCATTGACTCTGTAGCAGCAGTACGATGATCTCGCCTCTTTCTTCTATCCCAGTTTCCATTTAAGACTCCATTCCCACCCACAAAGCTCAGCAAAAAACAATCATGTTCATCAGGCTAGCCCTGTTCTTGAGCCTCTTCCTTTCATTAGCCTCATCTTGCCCTCAAAATCAAAAGCAATCCCTCCTACATTTCAAGTCATTATTGCTGAATTCTACCAGCAGCAATGGCAACTCTTCTTCACCACAGAATTCCACCATTCCTGGATTATTGGATGCTTGGAACCCCACTTCTGATTGCTGCCAATGGGATAGGGTCACCTGCTCCCCAAGAATCCCATTCTTGGTTACTGAACTCAGTCTTGACTCCTTACTGGATTCGTCGTCACCAGTTCCTTCTTCTGTCTTGGCTCCTCTCTTCCAGGTAACCTCTTTGACGCTGCTGGACATTTCTTACAACAATTTCCATGGTGAAATCCCAAGTCAAGGACTGGCTAATCTCACCAGATTGGCCCATCTTGATATGATGCAAAACAGCTTCAGTGGCACCATTCCAGGACAGTTTTTTCATGGTTTGAGATACCTCAGCTATCTCGACCTCAGTGGGAATTCTCTTTCGGGCTCTCTGAGTCCCCAACTTGGGAACCTAACAGCCCTTACTACATTGAAACTGGATAGCAATTCTCTAACTGGAAACATCCCTGATGAGATAGGGAGCCTCACAAACCTGCAGGTTTTTACACTGAACAGCAATGGCTTCTCTGGTGGAATCCCAATGCCATTGTTCGACTTGACACAAATTCAAGTCCTGGATTTGGGAGATAACAACTTTTCAATGCAGATTCCACCTGATATCGCGCACTTTTCCAACCTGACTACTTTGGGTTTGGGCAAGAACAGGTTCAGTGGTGAAATTCCATTGTCCATGCAGAATCTAACGAAGCTGGGGACTCTGATGCTGCAAGACAACTTGCTTACTGGGGAAATACCATCCTGGCTGCTCAATATCAAGACCCTGAATGTCCTCTATCTTGGAGGGAATTCATTGACCTGGAATGACAGTAATTCGAGAATTGTACCCATGTTCATACTAACCATGCTTTCTCTCAGATCATGTGGTTTAAGAGGGGAGATTCCCCAATGGATTTCTTCCCAGAAATCACTTGTTTACTTGGATTTGAGCAAGAATGATCTTCAGGGCACATTTCCACTCTGGCTAGCTAAAATGGACCTTGGAGCCATCATTCTGTCCGACAACAACCTCTCGGGCACCCTCCCTCCCCGCCTCTTCCAATCGAACAGCTTATCCATACTTGATCTATCGCGAAACAGTTTCTCAGGTGAGCTACCGAAGAACCTTGGTGATGCAAGGGCAATCATGGTTCTCATGTTGTCCGGGAACAATTTCTTTGGCCCCATTCCCATTTCTATCTCCAATATTTACCGCCTGTTACTGTTAGACCTGTCAAAAAACAGGTTTTCTGGCGACACATTTCCAGTGTTTAGTCCCTTGCTTGGGTATGTTGATTTGTCATCCAATGAGTTTTCAGGGGAGATTCCAGTGAGCTTTTCTGAAGAAACCCGGATTCTTGCTTTAGGAAAGAACCAATTCTCCGGTGCATTGCCTCAAAACCTCACCAACTTGATCAAACTGGAACAGCTAGATGTTCATGACAATCAAATTGGAGGAGAATTCCCAGATTTTGTCAACCAGATCCCCACTCTTCAGATTCTCAACCTAAGAAACACATCCCTCCAAGGTCCAATCCCAAACAGCCTGTCCACACTCAAAGATCTTCGAATTCTCGACTTGTCCAACAACAACCTCACAGGACTCATCCCACAAGAATATGGAAATCTGACTGGAATGATCAACACACCTACCAGAATTCCATCGATTCCATATATGTTCACCTTCGCAATCCAGTACACCCAGCTAATCATAAACTGGAAAAGCTCAGTGCAAGCTATATCATCCAACCCCAGCATTGACATATACTCTCTGCTCGACCTCTCTAAGAACCGACTCTCAGGGGAAATTACAGCTTCACTGGGTAATCTCAAAGGCCTGAAAATGCTCAACATATCCTTCAACAGCGTGTCTGGAAATATACCAAACAGTTTCGGGGGGCTTGAGAATCTGGAGAGCTTAGACATATCACACAATGAGCTCTCGGGAAAAATTCCGCAAACATTCAAAAGTCTCCAACAACTCACAACATTGGATGTCAGCAACAACCACTTGGAGGGTCCAATTCCAACAGGAGGGCAAATGGATAGGATGAATGATCCCAAAGACTTTGCGAACAACAGTGGTTTATGCGGCCTACAAATACAGTCCCCGTGTCCAGTGGAAACACCATCTGTTTCGCCAACTCCAAAACAGAATGAGAGTGAGGAATCAATGTTTTCATGGGATGGAGCTTGGATTGGATTTCCAGTTGGATTTTGCATTTCAGTTTTCAGCACATTTGTAGCTGGGTGGTTTCAACTAAGGGGTGTTGCCCTTGCCAGAGGCGGCCGCGGCATGCCCTGGACAAGGGCTACCCTGAGCAGGAATAGAGCAAGAAGATCCTAGCTACAAATTTCTGTAGTGTATGTGAGTAATTCCTACGAGGGGGTTATCCCAATAATCATTTTCATTGGAGTAATGGCCATGGGTAGCTAGCTTCGCAGTCCTAACCGTAGTTTCCATCAAATAGAGCCAAAGTAAATATCAACTTAGCTTGTGTAAGCTGCTTAATTTATAATACTACTCCATTTGTTTCCGCTACACACATTTCATTTTTGTCCGTCCCACCATAAATTGTTTTTATTCAATTCTTGGCTTCGCAATTCATGCTGAATTGCCATAAGTAAACTAGGCCATGGTTTTAAAATTAGAAAAGGCTCAGTTGATTAGGGACTTGCTAAATGAAGTTAATTTAAGGAGTAGTATATTGAAAAAAATAGTTATAAAAAACCGTTTTTCCCTGACTGTGGGCGATTTTCACACATTGAAGGTGCGAATTGCTCGAGCCATGAAGAAAGGCCGTGGCCGGCCAAAAATGAAGGTGGTCACGCCGAAGGGGAAGGAGAACAGTGCGGTACAAGAAGCGAGTAC
>JAULKJ010000003.1:2480733-2492238 GCA_032355405.1 Rubia balearica
AGCCCAGCGCATCAAAGCCATGATGCAGCCGCATCGGAGCGCATCGCATCCGATGCGGCCGCATCATGGAAAACTAGTGCAGCAAAGCAACAAATGCGGGGAGGAAGAGCATCGGAGCGCATTTTAAAACCAAGATGTTAACTGAGGAACAAATGCTCCATTTGATAGGATCGGGTAAGTTCACCAATGCCAATTGATTTTGAGATGGAGACAGATAAGAATTCCAATAATCTCTGAACTTAGAATACCCACTAATCTCATGCTTAAAATTGCAACACCATTGTGCCAAAAATTTAGCCATTAGATCAGTAAAAAGTCAATCATCCATTTCTTAAATCTTCTTCACTTTCTAAAGCTCATACAAGGGACAGAACTCATATGAAAATACTTACTGTCCAAGAGCTCATACTCCATTCTAGGAGGAAAAGCATGTTGAAGAAGTTCTGTTGCAGATGGACGCTCTGATGGACTAGATGACATCAACCGCCTCAACAAGGAAGCCTGCTCTGGAAATTCAGAAACCCAGGTGGAAGGAAGTTCTCCCTTTTGCTTCAAATCAGAGAGAAGAATATGTCTTTCCATTGCTGTGCCAAATGGGTGCCAGAGCTCAAGGAAAATAACTCCCAAACTGAACATATCAACCTATAAGATCTTGCAGATATGTAGTGAAATCACAATGGAACAACTATTTTGTGTAAATTAGGCCTGTTTACGCAACCAAAGGCAAAGTTGTACCTTCTCATTAATTTTTGGCCACCCTTGCTCTATTTCCGGTGCAGTGTAGAAGTAAGTACCAACTTGGCCAGTACCGTCAACCGAAACTCCAACTGCTTCCATGGCATCGATGTCCTGTTCCACTTGTTCCAGCCTCAAGAACTTAGCTGAAATTCAAAAGGACAATAAATTGTAGTGTTAACCACAGCATTATTTTTTCCGTGATACATAGCTGTCAGATGTAATTTTACCAAGCAGGAAAAGGAGGAAGAGAAGATATCAGATAGGGATTCATGATAGTTATGAAGGCCACGATAGTTGACATAACACCAAGCAGGAAAAGTAGATTCCGATAGTTACTAAGGGAGAATCAAACAACCCAAAGAATATCAGATAGAGATTTACAATCTAGGTTTCTGCACAAAGTGATTTGAGGACTTATATTTGTGAAAAATGGCTATGCCAAACCTTAAATTCAACATGAAAGGAAAATCCCAATGATCAGGATTAAATGTTGAATGAATCAAAAAGGATTAAATTCATATTCCATTACTGACAAAAAGTTTATATTCAATATGATAGGAATATTTCAGAGACCATCAATATATAACAAATGAGCAGAAAGCCTACAGAAACATAGCAGTATGATAAAGCACCTTGTACACAGAATTTTTCATTAAGCTGCATAGAGTTGTCACAAAGGAGAAAACGCAATGGATATTCCTAGCCCATAAATAAATTATACGTTTCAAATATATGGTTTTTAATGTCCACAGTAACATTTGATCTAATAACTGAAAAGGGCCAACATGTGACACTAGAAGCATCATATATCAGTGTCAGAAAAGCACAAACTTACCTTCAATTCTACTATTGTAGATATTTTATTTATATAATAGCAGTAAACTAATTAACAAAACAAACTAATCTTTCTACCTCAGTCCATAACTGACCAGCAAAATAATATATTTTCAGAAGATACCTTCCCTCCATTTTTAAGAAACTCCACCTGCTTGTATATTTGCTTAAAATGGCAGTAACCTTCAGCTATTTGTTCTTATTTTAAACATTGAGCTTCGAATGATCATGAATCAGTGCAGAATATGCATCAGGATTACAAGTTGAAGTCATCAAAATTCGGAAAATAGAAGAATTCCTTACCTAGGCCAAAATCCCCAATTTTAATGTCATTACGAGCATCAAAAAAGATGTTGCTAGGTGTCAAGTCACGATGAATGATTCCTTGGCCATGTATGTGCACCAGGCCTTCAACTATTTGGCGAAATAAGTGCCATGCAAATTCTCTATCAAAGTGATCATAAGACTCAAACATTTGTCGGAGTGTCCTGTTGAAAAATGGTTATCAAATTACTAAAGCAAAACAATAAGAAGAATAGAATTAACAAAAAAGGAGAGAGGGAGAGAGGGTGGGGGCAAACTATAGATGGTTTTTAGTAGTTAGAAAACAAAAACTTAAGTTCACAGCCACACGCCCCTGGTGAGTGCCTCTGCTTGAGATTGTTAAGCACATGCTACACAGAAGTAATAACAACGGCCCTTATACCATTATGTGGGGGGGAATATATACATCATATCCCGCCATCGTCCTCGGTTAAGATACATAGCTTCAATTATATTTAAATACATCAAATCCTTCTTTATTGTCTGTTTCCATGTCTTTTTAGGTAGCCCTCTGCCTCTGTTATTTGTTTTAGTGGTTCTTTTTGTCCTTAAAATCCTACCGGGGCTTCTAATGGCCTTACATATATGTCCAAACCATCTTAGCTAAGTTTCTCTCGTCCTTTTTTTCATCTATTGGTGCCACTCCAACTTTGATTAAAATAGTTCATTATGTATTCTATCTAACCTAGTATGTCCACCATCCACCTAGCCATTCTCATCTCCGCTACTCTCATTTTTTGCTCGTGTTCTATTACAGATTATGATATCATGAATCTAATATTCTCAAATTCACAGCAGTTGAATCACCAAGAAACACTTCCAATGACACTTAAAAAGGTCAAATATTCAATCAGAACAATGAAGAATATAAAAAGTATTAGTGTGGACCAAGAAGTCTAGTATTGTAGAGGAAAACAAGCAGAGAAATATCATCAATACAGGTTTACACTGTGACGCAGCCCAAAGTATGGTATGATAAATTAATCTTGAATCCTAAACCTACCAGATTAAAAAAAACAATAATTTGAGAGGAATGAAACTGAATTTCGGATCAAACGGATGGAATACGAGATAAATTACTTTTAAAACAATGGCCATCAGATGTATGACCTTCAAAGCTTTCACAATCCAGAGTAAAGTCACATCATGCAACTCTTGAAGAAAAAAAAATGACTCAGATCCTATTTCTTTGTTGTTAATAAGGATTCCGGCCACACAGCTGAAGTGGGACATTTTTTCATGAAAATGAGGGTGATTCAGATGTTTATCTATTTCTTGATTCTTACTTTCCATTTAGCCTAAGTTGAAACAATAAGGAGATTCTAACCTTGGGCAGTATTCCATTTGAATGTACAAGTAAGTTGACTCGAGATTATTTTCCGGTGTATCTGATGATGATCCATCCATGTAGCTGAAAGTTGAACTAATGGTTGTCTTTGAACCCAGGGTACCATCACCAAAGCCGCCAGCAAGTCCTGTTTCAAACCATGCCTGAAATCATTCCATTAATCATCCATCACCAAGAATAAGAAAATTAGAAATTTTAAAACTGGATATGTACTAATGACTTCAGCAAAGTGAAAATGAATGAGAAGATAAATTTAGTACACCAGGCAACATGTAGAATCTCACTTGGTAGTAGCGCACAACATGCTGGTGCTGCAGGCGAGACAGAGTAGCAACTTCCCTAGAGATCACAAAATGGTCAAAAAAGAAAGGTTACCAAACATCACAATGTTAGAATAACCAGTGTATCACAAACTAAAAACAATTAAGCTCTTTCGATAAACGACTAACTTCTAGAGCTGCTGGTAAGAGTCACAGGGAAGCACATATACAAGAAAGGAAAACTAATCTTTTTCCCCACCATGTGGCATTAGCTAATATGGATTATCTCACCATTGTACTTAATTGAGACACACCGTTGTATTTACTTTTTATTACAGGCAAGCATCTTCAAGTCAAATCTAGAAATGTATACTCAGTGTTAGAAACCATAAACAGACAATTAAGTTGAAACACAGAATAAATCAAAAGCACATACACCATTTATTAGTGACAGAAAGTTCCAAACAGAGTTGAGGGCGGCAAAAGAGTAGCACTGCTGGAAGCTAAATCTCCTGCAAGTGTAACCTACCGCAGATGATTTTACCATATCTCGGTAATGAATCATTTTCCATCCTTAAGAGATAGAGAGCTAATATGCCATCATGCAAACTCTCTAGAATTATCATCTTTCTTAAAGCGATAATTATGAAATTATGAGACCAGAGACCAGTTGCAAAGGCTTTCTTCACATAATCTATGGACAAAATACATCCTACCATAAAAATATTCCAAATATTGCCATACACTGCATCTTTACGCATTTTGTCACTGGCATTAAGTTCAATACAGAGAACAAAGAGTGATTACAGAAGTCTAGCACGTTCAGAGCTCAAACAGACCGGCATTCAAACATTTAAGGCGGTTTAAGAAATTGGGAAAACTAACAAAGAAAAAGCAGGAGGAATAAGAATTGATAGGAACCACGCCCAGACTCGCCAGGAGTGATTCCCATTGGGAAGGTTGGTCTTAGCATCAAAACAGCATTAGATCAACAAAGGTTAACTCAAATCTGACTATTCTTCTATATCCATAACTACTTCAGAATTTACACATCAGTACATGTTTCCATATCCACAAGAATTGATAAAAGAGTAGGTCATGAAACAAATGTCTAATTGGGGAGCGAGTATCAACAAACTAACTAAAAAATTGTGAAAATGAAGGAATCTTTAGAATTTCATTCATCTGAGCTCTGATTTGAACTGTTTATTGTGTTAAGATTAGAAGATGCGGCAAATATATTATAAGATTACTTCATATGAAAAGAGACGATTGCAGATACATATGAAATAGTTTGCTTGACACCAAAATGACCTTTTTTGCCCTTTCCATGTCGATGAAAGTTTCAGGACAAAAAACCAAAAGCAAACACTATGAAATAGTAACCTCAATATGCGATCATTTATTGGTGGGCTCTTGTCCTTTAACTGAATCCTCTTTACAGCATACTGCCTTCCATCTATCTTATTCTTACACAGAACAACATGACCAAATCCTCCATGACCTGACAGGAGAAAGAGGGTAAGTACATACACATAAAAAGTGAAACAAATTTCCTATATCAGGTTCAGATCCTAGAAGCCAGCTATTGCACGCATTTAAAGGATGATAATGATAATCAATGGTTTGAAAATTTAATACAGATTTTAGTTAAACCTAGCCCAGGAAAATGGAAAAGTCTGTTTTACATAACAAAAGTTGACCTTCATTACTATGTGAAGCCAGGAAGTAAGTTTAACAGTGGAAGGACTCTTTGCAAAAGCATAAAAAAGACAAATTTGCAAAAGCATTCAACAATGAGGGCTAGAGATTCTTTGATTAATTTTCTGAAACTTGATAAGAATAATTACTTTGCAGGGATCAGTTTCTCAGAGCAGAAATCAAACATTCCATAAGAGTTGATATAACCATCATGAAATGGGATATGAAAAGGTTTGTCATTGCTTTCTCAGACAATGACCTGCAAGATTCACTAGAGGGTAGCATATCTAAATGCAGCCAGAGAATCTCGAAGGTGCCTGTTGAAGGTAGAAGATATTGCTTGAATTTATCTATTGAAGCAAATAAATAGTGCCCTTGACAGAAGGAGATATCACTTTCCACATATAATGGTAGTCCTGAGGATTCTGGGAAAGCTTCATCATCATTACTTTGTTATGTGAAACGTTCCAGAAGTTGGAGGTTTTCATCATTATCAGGTTAGGAAGACTCTTTAAGTTCTTGGTGAGCCAGTACTTTAATTTTGTGAATGGTTGGGATCTCAAGGATTTAGTAGACAGGAGTTGCCAAACTGGATGATATGTTCAAGCTGGCTCGGACTGAGGAGAGTTGGCTAGGGGAGGCAAATATTCAGCAGTTAGTGACTGTGACTCCTAAATAGGCACTTATTCTGATCACCAAGAAGAATGAGACTATAACTAAACAACAATAAGCACTCAAAGTCTCTGGGAAATGAGCAAGAAATATATGCACAGTTGGAACAAAACAGGTACCTAAACAAACCTCAAGAGACTTAGGCAGTGGTTTAGTCAGTTAGCAATTGGGATACAGCTCTTTGAAACGTGTAGTTCTTGTTTCGGTGAAATAAGTCTTTAATTCATCAAAAAAAGGAATAAAATACTGATCCCTTTGAATTTCAGAAGTATACTGCCACATAAGACGAAAGACATAGCCAATAAGCTAGAGAGTATACCAAGCGACTGGAGTTCCTCAAAGTCAGATAGATAACGAGAAGTTGGCATTGATGAAGAATTTGGTCTTTCAAAGTCATCGGCAGTTCTCCAAAACTGTTTGATCTTTGATGAGATCTACAGCACAAAACTTTTGGTAAATTTAAAATTAATTATTTTGGAAAGAGGAGTATGGTCATAAAAGGCAGATTATGAACTAGAATGACTAACCATATGGTGGTGAAAAACATGATTGAAGGCTTTGTCAAATGACAAAGATGGTTCTGTGACCATACTTTGCACGCGTTCTGACACTACCTAAAGATACACATTGCAACCACATAGTTCTCAGTCATGCAGTCCAAGTTAAGCAGACGACTGGCAAAACAAAGAAAAAGAATATACAAAAGGACATGCAAACACAATTTCAGACCCCCATATCATGCAGTTCTGATGCAATTTGCGGCAACGCATCAGATAGCTCCCCCCTAGGTGAGCAAGCAAGGCGAAGTAGGTGAGCCTGAAGGACAAGAAGTTCAGTTCACGACTAAAATTGAAAAACTGAAAGGTAGACTAAAAGATTTAGACAGAATAATTACCAAAACTAAATCTATTCTCAGGGTCTGAGACAGTTGGTTTTTAACTTCACATTTTGAAGAAACGGATTCGGAGGTTTCACTATCTTGATCAGTGCCTTCTGTTTCTGATGAACTCTCTTGCAGATATGCATCCTCAAGGGGGGGAAACAAAAGCAGAAAAAGAAAACAATGTTAATAAAAAATAACTATAAAATGTTGTTATTTCAGAAGCAGAAACCTAGCAAATGAACAAATTAAATAACCAAATCAGCATAACGATGACTGCCACAGACCATGGCATAAGAAAATTTGCTGCCATGATGACACATGAAACCCAGAAAACTAAATTGTATTGCATAGAAGCGCAAATTTCAATCAACTATAGATACATCACGCCCTCTTGATAACCTTTCTGAACATCCTTTTGGGTCTTCCGTTTTTTTTCATATGAGACAAATTTTCTACTTTCTTCACACCATACTTGTGCATCTACTAGTCTCCAATGCAAATGTCCAAACCACCAACCCAAATTTTCGCTCTTTCTTAGGGCATTCATTATTTTATTGAACCTAGGCTAGTAGAGTTTAGCATCAGGAGAGCTTATAATTTGTTAAGGGGGAATTGTCAGAATCAAGGATAATCAGGAACAAGAAATTCTGCAAAACCATAGTTTCTTCCAGTGGATGATGTTTAAAGGGAAGCTGGCTACACTGGATAAGTTGAGGAGGATTGGGATTCAATTTGAGCAGCAGCACTGCTATCTGTGTTCACAGCAATGGGAAACAGATGAACACCTGTTCTTTCAGTTACATAGCATTGAGGATTTAGTGCAGATTGTTCTGGTAGATTCATTTCCAGCAATCATAGTTCTTCTTAACCTGAAGAATGGGTGGCAGTGATGCTGGGGTATGGGTGATGCTGCTGATACATGTTTAGTTTTCTTGCTTGACAGTCACTAAGTATGCTGTATAAGACAAGAATAATTAGAGGGGTGATCCCAGTTTTGGTCTTTTTGAACCATGTATTGGTTGATTGATGAATGAACAAAGCTTTTCTAATCACTGATTCACTGGTACTTGAAATCACATAGTACAGAGGATGCACTTATCCCATCAGTTCCAACCTGATTAAAATCTCTCCTATTTTGTAGGATAGACCCTAAAACATAAAGTTTCTACATAAATGTATTATGTCTCTTCCCCTGGGAAAATAAAAGGCATTTGCAGTTGAACCCCGTTGGAATCAAGTATGAAGCAACTAGGCTACCAGCACTATGGTTCATAATTCCTATCATTTCTCCTTTTGTTGACATTGTTTAGCCACAATATATTCATCTTGTAACAAAGGTATCAAGATCAAGAGCTATATCATCATCTCCATCAGCAACCCAATTTTCCACGATCCAGACTAATCATGTAATTTTTTTTGGAAGGACTTCTTGCTGGTCAAATAAGACATCTTAAGTTATATTTTAAATCAACTCAATACCTCTACTACAGACAAACGAGCGTGCTAATAGAACTATTTCTTATATTCAAATGAAAGGTGCCCAAGATACTGATCCCAAAAAAAAAGAGTGAAAACTGTTTGTATATTGAAAATTCTTCACTAAACCACATTTGCAGGGTTAAACATTTAATAAGGTAAAAAAAGTATTAACAATCTGCAAGTATAACTATATATTAATTCATGTGCATTTGCATGCATCTTCAATCAAAAATATTCATCAATACCATTATCTTGACAATAGCACCGGTCTTCATTGGTGCACGAGATGACGTTTTACTTGAATCAATACTCTTCATTTCATCATCACTCTCATTTTCCTCTTCAAGCGTGACCAGGTTTGAGGAAGGTTTATGAGAAAACTCTTGCCTAGTTCTCTGAACTGCCACAGGACTGATATTCTGCTCCATATTGTTGTGTACAATATCTTTTTGTACTTTGTGACCATCTCGTGCATTGGAGTGTACTGAAGCTCTAGATCCAGCTGTCTCTTCAATCCCGAAACTCCAAAGCCATGACTCCCCACAGCCACTAAATAAATCTACATAACCATATACAAGAGGTCCTCTTGAGAGATACAAGCTACCAGAATGCACAGCCTCCTGAGACATTGGAATACTCATATCTGTTGCAAGAGATACAGCCTAAAAGAAAGAAACACATGGAATCAGCTCAGGCATATAAGAACACCTAAGTGAAGAAGTGTGCTAGCAAACAAAACCAGAGAAACTGAGGTTCTAGACCAACTAACAATTGGCAATCAAGCAGTAGAGGATAGTTACTCTGAGGTTAACCCTCTAGCAAGAGACTGAATTGGGTGTAAGTAGGCCAAGTCAATTTTAAAAATTTTAACATAGAGCTTATACCAAAAGAATAGAACTTGTACTAGGAGTCCATTGAAAAAAAATGTTACTCTTTTTAAGTAGGAATAAGATTTGGACACTTTCTGTCCTACATCTAGAGGAAACACTTCAAAAATCATTTTCTTTCAACCTTCACTTCAGTCCTCCTTCACTAGTATTAAATTTACACCAATCACATTCAGTAGATTAGATATTTCATCCTCATACAATCTTTGAACTTAGTATATGGCACATGCAGAAGTTGGATGATGAAACCATAGGGGCTCTCATAACTAATGTGACCTAAATTAGTTACTATAGTTAATAGGTGAGAATAACGTTACTCTGCACTAACAGTTTTCCCCATGATTACCACATTTTACAAGCTAATGACTATCATATGCTAGCAGTTAGGTCATATCAGCTGTTGAGCCACAACACAGCCTATGAATTACCTTTCTTTCCATAATTCTCACACCGGAGAGATAATTTGAAAATTATAACAATCACCAGAATGGCTAAAATGATAAGGACTAGGTAAAGTTGACACCGCAAGAAAATAAAACGAAGACAAAAGGAATGTTGAGTCTTACAGAGTCATGCACACGGGCTTGAGGAATAACTTCAGACAAGAATTCTTGAGCAGCCTCTACTAAACTGTATATCATTACACGGCCTTCACGAGCATTGATATTTGCCTGGAAATGAATAATTTAATTTTTAAAAAAGAGACAGCAACAACTAAACTCTAAACTTTTAACCCTCAAAGGAGTCAGCTGTATCGACCATATCCCATCATCATGTTCAGTTAAAGACATTATGTTCTGTGTATGCCTAAAAATAGAGTGCCTTTTTCTTATAGCTTGATGAGAAGTATTTTTAAACCTTCCACTTACCCCATTAATTTGTGTTATACATCTCTACTTTCTGCCGTACTAGGGCCTCCGGAGATCTCCTACATACAAACGAATTTCAACAGTGTCTCTTTTCTTTTTATCACAAGTCAAGGGCACATGTCTTGTTTTCTTATAATTTTAATGCATACTAAAATAAATCTAGGGTTTCCACACATCCAGTTCAATAATCACGGCTCTAAAAATCAAAATCTTCCAATTTTAACCTTTCCATGACAAGCTCTCCTATACCAATTATTTTCTTTATTCCTTTACAAGTTTACATTTAGAAAATTCAATAACAAAAAACAAAGAAAATGACTCCAGATAAATAAGATGAAAAAACACCAATACAATGAGAAATGGAAGAGAAAATGCCAATGCGAATGATAAACTATGTACCAATTGTTATCGAAAATAATACTAGATTCAATTTTCCCCAGAAAAAGTGTCCGGGCTAAACTAAGACTGGATTATTGAAAAACTGCAGGCTGCAATGGCACTGTAGTACAGCCTTTTGTGCAGGCTGCACTAAATGCCCAATAATTGGAGCACCAACGGATGGGCGGTCAAGCCAGTTTTTTTATTTGTGGGCATATGCTGTCCTCTGAATCATAAAAACATAAAGAACTCCGAAATTAGATGAAAGTGAGCACATCCGGAAACCCACCCAGAAATCACCACCGCCGGCGACCATTATGCTGTCACTTGTAAAGATTCTTTCATCAACTGCGAGGT
This sequence comes from Rubia balearica, assembly GCA_032355405.1. Lineage (NCBI taxonomy): Eukaryota > Viridiplantae > Streptophyta > Magnoliopsida > Gentianales > Rubiaceae > Rubia > Rubia balearica. The sequence continues at coordinate 2,491,464 of JAULKJ010000003.1, forward strand.
TGATAAAGGGGAACTAAAGCTAAACAAAGGTGAAAACAAATTGCAGAAAAAGAAAGTGGCTTTGTTTCCAAGATGAAAATATCAGCAGCGTATTGGTGTTCAATTGGGCAAAAGACACATGTTGATGACCAAGTGGGTAGTGTGGAAGCATACAGCAGCGTCACTATGGTGGTAGGATTGGGGGATGACATACAGAATTAAGGTGACCAGCAACCTGCCTAAATCAGGCCAAGGTAAGCTTTTGAATGCTTTTATTCTCGTGGATAGAGACTTTATTAAATTATGTAACTGTATATACTGTAACTATAATTTTTTTAGACTAGTAATGTATTTGTTGTTTCTTTTATTTTTTGAATGAAGAGCGAAATCGTAAAATGCAGGCTAAATTATCGAAAACAGGGAAAAAATCACAACCCTTTCAAAATTCCAGCATTCAAATTCATACAGTTGCCAAACACCCTAAACTATACAGCATTGATGGTCTTACAGTAATAACAATAACAACCCATTGCATGAGATCAGCTATATGAATCATACTGAACCATCATGATTTGATTATAAAAAGTCTTTGATGTTAAACTGTTTTTTACAATCGCGGTCTTCAAAAAGCTCAAATATTTTCTTACAACAATCTATCTTTTCCAATTCTTATCCTTTTCTTTTCCAATTCTCACCACAATCTATCTTGATTAACTCGCCTACTCCCTCCGTCCCTTTTTTTCTGTCTTACTTCCTCTTTTTACACTATTCATCAATAATTTTTTAATTTTAATAT
>JAULKJ010000003.1:2532367-2547687 GCA_032355405.1 Rubia balearica
TTTGACGTCGAAATTGACGTGAGCTAGGGTTTCAATTCACCGTCGAATTGGACACTTGAAACTGCCTCGTCTCACCTCCGTCGAATTCTATGCGCCTTGCCTCCGTCGAATTCTCCGTTGAATTCGATTCGCCTCGCCTCGGTGGAGTCAATTTCGGCGATATTCCTGCTATTCTGGAGAAGCGGCGGATATACGGTGGAATTCCTACAGAGTCCGACGATAACCGTCGGCCGGAGGCGGTTACTGGTGGGAGGAGAAGTTCCCGAGCAATTTCTAGAAATAGAGGGGAAGCAGGAAAATTAATGAAAATTCTTGATTTAAATATTTATATAGTTTTTTTATAATTGCATAATAGGTCTGTAGATTCATTATCATATTTTTAAAAAAAAGTCATCCCAAAATAAAATTTACAATAATTGCATAATACACTTTGCCTAAAGTTTCTAAAACAAAACTTTGTGAAATTTTTTTTAGAAAAAATGAATACACATTTAGACACGTGATTTTTTTAATTAAAAAACTGGAGACTAGGTGGGACACGTGACCCGATCAAAGCGTGTCATGTGTCCCGTTAGGGGACAAAAAAGGCTCACGTTGCCAGACAAGCCCACACATGGGAAAGGAAAAGGAGACGGGACGATTGCTCATTACTCCAACCAACCATCGGTTTTTTTTGTTTAGAAATCACAAAAAAACCTCCATTGTCAAGCTTTGTGATTTCTTCCACAAAGAAGCGTTCTAAAAAGTTTACCCTTGATTTGGTTGCATGAAAAGCTAAAATATGCTCCTTTCCCCTCTCTTCCCCCAGTGTGTAAAATACAGGTTGATCTCAAAAATTAATAAAATGAATCGAATGGCACGCAGCAAAAGATATAATCCCAAAAGATTAAAAAAGACAAGGAAACTCTGGAAGCTGCTGACTCTATGGTAACATACCTAGCTAAAACTACTGGGAAATCTATGGAACGAAGGAAATGATCTTCTGGCTGAGATTCTTTAAACAAGTAGCCTTCTACAGATTAACCGACGCTACCTAATGATAAAGATGATTTTGGATGTATAGCACAACCACGACGGGGATCTAAGTGACAAGTTTTGAACAATAATAAAAAACACATGCTAAGAACATAAAGAGTTTTCCAATCAATCCTTGGATGAAGACGCATTCATATCCGAAGCACCATCAGTAGGAGTAGAAGATTGCACGGAACCTCTGAATTTTAAGTCACCGGGTTGTTGCAGCAAGTTATCATGTGGCTGGATGAATGATTGCGGCTGCTGCTGATACTGGTGCAGTTGATGCTGCTGCTGCTGCTGCTTCTGAGAATTTATCTGCAGCTGCTGAAACTGTTGGGCAGTTAGCATTGTGTGTGCCGCATGATTACCCATATAATATTGTTGGCTGGTTCCAAAAGACTGAGGATAACTCATCATAGGGCCGCCATTTGGAATCTGGCCGGTAAGGACCTTCAGATGCTGAATCTCCTCCTTCAGTGCATCATTTAGAGCTATTCACAAACAAAGGGAATAGTTGAGCATCAGCTGAGGCATTTACTGTACCATTCTAATTTACCTCTAAATGTCCCCAAGGATGAAGTATGCATATGCGAACCAAAGAAAGAAAAGGGAGTAACCGCCTCCATTGACAACTACCTTATATGTCAGCTCATTATATTAGTCATATAGTATGTGAATAAGGAAATGGCATTACCATCTTGTAGGTGCACCTGCTGTTCCATTGACTGCAGCCGCATTTTAAGTTCACTGTTTTCAGCAGTGAGACCATTTGTATCCCTCTGCCAACATCGAAGCAGCCCGTAAATTACAATATGCCAGGTAAATAAGTTTCTTCACATAATATACTCAAATCCAAAACAAGCAGAAAGACTGAATAACATCTCAAATAGTAAAAGTTTTAACAGTTTGACACCTCACTAGCAAAAGCTTTAATCTTACATAGATATGATACAAGAGACTCACACTTTGACCACTAAAGTACGGCTCATGAACATGAAGAAAATAGCAGAGGAAATGATGAGGCACACAACATAATCACGGAAAGGACCATAATGAAGATACATACACCTGCTATTTATGAAATGGATGGTCTATAATTTCACTCTTCAAGAGTACAATAAAAACAGAGTAAGACTTTATACTACCATGAAGGGTTGGCAACAATATGTATTATATCTCGCCATCATGTTCGGTTTAGACACAGTCAAAAAGAGCCAGAAAATCACGTACTAAACACACACACGCACGCGCACGGAAAATAATACCCAAGTAAATGGACAATATCAATGATAATCATTTAGAAAATTCTGACGCACATAAAACACAACAGATTTTTTTCCCTGGTCTTCCACAACAAAGCTCTTCGAATGTAACCCCAAAGAATTAAACAACACACACCCATGGGGATTTTGACACCAACTAGAAACAAAGCAATACTCCAATCCTCTACCTTCCATACCACATAGATGTACGCGCACACAATGAGCACTCCATCTACCAGATATGGGTAATGCCAGGTTCAAGAACACTTTAAGTCACCAAACAAATTTTGCTCAACAATGACAAAAAGCATACCTGCAGTAGTGTAAGCTGAGCAGACAAGGATGTTGCTTCCGTTTGCAGCGTCTGGACTTTCCTTTCAAGTTCAGCAATGTACCTCATCTTCCTTTCCTTTGATCTTGCTGCAGACTGCCTATTAGCCCATATCCTGCAATGTAAAATTATAGCCTTAGGACAATGTGGCATTCATCTTAATATAGAAGTATCGAATCATTAAAATGAGCATATGTACAAGTTGAGGCATCAAACTACTGAGTAAAGTAACAGGGAGGCCTTCGTGCATTCAATACTCCAGGGAAGGGGGACAAAGGAAGGCCAAAGTAATGAAGGTAAACTTCAATGGAGAAGGTTCAACCCTGTTTGGATGTCTGCACAGAGTAGCTCTTGAAATCGACAGAGCAAGTATTAAGCTACTTTAGTTTATAGACAAAATTCATGTTTTTAGCCTAGGTATTTTCTAGTTCATTATCCATGGATTCATGATACAGTTTCAAACTATAGTCAGAACTGAACTATTTAACAAATCAAACTATACTGCAAAGGCTTCAACCTAGGAAATGGAGGCATGGGACTGAATACTTGAGTAAATCCCACACTTTCAAAAGGACAGCAGTCAAGCCAAGCATTTTTTCCCCACATACAAAACTAATTATTAAGTGACAGAAATCTTGGTCTGAAAGCCCGGATTTAGTCTGGGTTTAAAGTGCGCAAACAGCCAACATTATTGAGGCGCAAAGGGCAAACATGGAATGGAAGAATAACACAAAACTGAAATGAAGCCCAAAACAAGGACTGAAATTCAAGTACACAGATGAAGTTTTAAAACGCAGTCCTAAATCCATCATCTTAAGAGTTATGACTAAATCCGAAATCTTAAATGAAGACACTATAGACCATCAGAATTATCATTTCTACCAAAAGTATACTCATTATCACCACTGAACTCCATCAAAGTTTCATCTTCATTTTCACTTCCAATATTTCCCTCCACCTCTTCTTCATCTTCATCGCTTTTTTACTTTGTCTAGATTATCTAGTAAAATCTCAACTCATCAAACGTATTTACTATGTACAAAGTTGAGCTATGTATAACCTTTATAAACGTAAGAATCTTTCAAAACACAGCATATAAAGAACATGAGCTTTAACAAGTCAGAGTAAAAACATCAAATTCCTTTAGAGCTTTACTGAACTGAGGAAGTAGAGTAGAGACATGCTAATAGGCCAAAAACAATCTCAATACAATACTGAATTGATAATACTGCATCGAATTACCCAGGTATTTCTACGGGCCAAAGATGGACTCCTTAACATCAACAGGCATAAAACTCAATTACTTTACTTGATATGATCACACCCATACACACCCAAGGAAATTCATTGATCCATTGTTCATTCTCTAATTCAAAATGAATAATTGAGCCAGGCATAGATTATTGCCATTGCAAGGCATAGACTTCTGTAGCTTCTACAGAGAAATCTTAGGATTATGATCAGTACCAATGCTACCAGGTGCAGAATTCCATGCAGAATATGGGAAGTGGTACACAAAATTGCTGCCTATGACAAATTGGGTATTATAAGTATGGTTAGGGGTTTCTTCTTCAAAACATATACATATACACGTTAAATAGGAAGAGAGAAAGTAGTTATCTGATGTAAATAAAATGTATGATAACAGTAAAGAAGTTATTCTAGGAAAGAGAAAATAGCAGACTTTTTGTTCCTTCACTCCTCACCCCACCCAAAACTGCATACACCAGTGCACAGTTTTTTTTTTTGAGGAAAATTAAGCCAACGTGCATTCTATTCATTATGTGCACGTGTCTCTCTCTCTCTCTTCCTTCTTCTTCTTCTTCTTCCTTCCCCCTCTTTCCACTTCTCCCTCCCCCTTCTCTGACAATGCCTCCAGAAAGTAGTGCTGGGCTTATAAGGCGTGCCACCTCCCAACGCAACCGAAAACACAAACCCTTCATGCTTTGGGATGCACCACCCAGTTCACAAATCATTGGGCGGCTCACAAACCCGGTATCTATGATCAGTACAAACTACAAACATTCATAACCTTCCCTAACTAAGCAAGAATTAGATTCCTCAATAATTCAATATCAAGTTTTAAAACCATTAAGTTAGAAATCTCAAACACTGCTGCAGCACGCAGCCCACCACAGCCCCCAAGAAGAGAGGGATACATCCAAACTCACGCGCATAGATCTCTTTGCACCAAGCTACAACAACAACCTTTCTCATAGCCTTTCCCAGTTCCCACTTTGCGAGATCAGCTATATGAGTTGTATCCCACCACCATGCTTGATTTTGACATACAATATGTAATGTGTGCTTAAAAAAGAATGGCTTGGTGACAGTTTCATTCCAAAAAATAAAAACAGATCTAATGCTACGCATTATAATTCCTTTAGTGGTTTGGGACTACTTAGGGGGTATCCTAAGCTCCTGTACTAACCATCTTCAGCATGATTAGCTTATTTTATTTATTTGGGACTACTCCACTTTGTTTCTAGTAGCTTTGCTACGCATTCTATCAAATTAAGTGTGTTCACACATCCTAATAGCTTTGTTACACATATTGTCAAATTAAGTGTGTTCACACATCCTAGTAGCTTTGCTACACATTCTGTCAAATTAAGTGTGTTCATACTTCCATCGCAATATTATACCTTCTACTGTCCACCATTTAGTTCATGTTCATATGTAGTTGAACAACACACTGTCGTCAAGCATCACAGGTCGACTCATAGAGTTGTTCAATTATAATTGAGTGGCACACATCTTTGTCCACGTCTTTGCAACAGCCATTTATATATTGTGCATATAAGAAAGAGGGTTTAAGCATAAGCCCACAATAATCTGAAGTCCGGAAACCTTATAATTGAGATTGGAAGACTAAAGAGTGATTTTAAATTTGTGGTATGACGTTCAATAAGGTAGTCCTGTTCAGGGTTTAAGGCAAATAAGCACTCAGCAATAGCCAATAGGTCAAATCGCAGGCTTGATTAATGAGGGTACGGTACAACCAAATAGTAGGAAATGAAGAGCTTGAGGGGTAGGGGCTGAACCTCATATCATTAGTCTAAATTGTATAGCATGTGTAATTTATGACTCATCATTACCAAATACCACAGAACGAGAACAAGTTCTTTTGCACCACTGAATCAAACCTCATTCATGGAGGTAGCAAAGAAGATTCAATCAGAAAACAATGACCCACAACTGCCATAATCTACAAATCTCATAAGTACTCAGAAACCAACTAAGACTCTCTGCTTTTTATTTCCAAGTCTTTGTACTTTCAGGACAAATTATTTGCATTATTCATTGAATGAAAATTAATAAGTGAGAGCCGGACACCCAAGGTACATATTTTAAAAGGCTTTGCAGTTGCAATCACTCTTCTCATGTTAGACGAACAAAGCTGTAAACAACAACTACTCATGTCCCAAATCATGCAACACTAGCAAACATACTCTCCCAGACAATCAGACCAAAATGATCATCATACCATGTTGAAGAATCGCAAAATAATCATGAAGTGAGACTCCACAAACTAAAGACTGCTGAAATTAAATAAAATCAATGCTCATATGGTAATGCAATTTATTGCTGCAAATGGGGATAAAATTCAGATCCGTACAGGTAGAAAATTCCATGAACAGAAACATATGTGCATGTAGGCAATATTTATTCTGGATCAGTAAGATGAAAAGAAAATTTACCTTTTTGCGCGCTTTGGATCGATTAGAGCTAGCTCAGCAAGTTTAGCAGCAGACATAGATTTTTTGGCGTCAGCCTGAGATAGCTCTTCAGCGCCTGATGCAAGCAATTCCGCCTTAATTGTAGTTGAACCATCCATAGAATGGCTATGCTGATGTCGAACTCTTGGCTTGTCACTCATACCAGACACCATATCACTTGGCGGCACCATTGATGATGATGCCGGAGTTGATGAATTCAAGGTCGTAGCTCCAGCAGCAGAAGATGATTCACCAGCTTGAAAATTGGAAGTAGCAGAAGAGTAATTGATTTTGTCTATGTCAAGATAAGAGAACGGGTCTTCTTCAGTATCATCGGAAAATGACGGGCCATCTAGAGCACCCACAACACCGAGATCGCTGTCAAAGCTAATATCATCTGGAAGGGTAAGAATCTCAGAGTGAGCTCGCCGATGCCCTGAGTTCTTAGGTGGGTTGTCAGGCATCCTATTGACATCATGGCTGAACCGACTGGACTCAGAAGGCATTCCTTGACCAAAGAGGCTCGCTTCTGCAACACACCCGGACCCCAACGGAGGCAGGCTCGTCAACGCAGCTGACTCGGGTTTCACACTGAAACCATTTCCTGGGGATGAAAACATCGAGTACCTCCCTGATGGGGGCAGCCCACCAACATAGTTAACACCCTTATCCTTGTCCATGAACCCAAAATCTACTATCTTACACGACTTCCTGTGCACCTTACAAAATTCAAAGAACTCTGCCTATCTCTCTGCAATACAATTTTAACAACTAGTTCACTCCCACGGCTGAAGACTGCCCTCGAAACCTCGACTGTCACTGCACAAACAACGCTTTCACTTAGTATTTGCATAATAAAAAGTAACCAAACTGGTCCTCAAATCAATCCCCAACAAAACAACTAATAAACAAACCCGCCAACACACTGTTCTGCTTCCAAGCCCAGATTCCTCTATGAATTAGACCTTAAATATAAAAACAGACAATAGTCAGCACAGAATAAAGAAGGGGGGAAACCCAATTCATTAAATTTCAAAAAAAAACAACAAAACTTCATCTTCAACGATTTAAATGTTGCAGCTCAAGGTTAACGGGGGCGAACAAAAATCATCAAGCGCATAACGATTTGTAAAAAAAATTACCATAGAAATATTCAATGAGTACATCTACCGTGAGGTGAAGGAACGGAATTGGGAGAGGGAGAAAAGTAAAACAGCAGAAAGAAAAAAGAGGAAGAAAACGGCGATTAGAAGGGGTGTGGATGAATTACTTCAGACAAGTTGAGATTAGATCGTTGGAAGAGAAACTAACGTAAGAATCCGAGAAATGGGGTTCAATAAAAAATTAAAACCAAATTGCGGATCTTGGTAAGGGCATCCACGATAGCGTTTGGTTTTTTTTATGACGCTCTGCTTCATTGATTAATGGAATGAATTGTGTTAACCACTCTAAATCTAATCACATCTTTGGTTGTGACAAGTAAATCAAATTATAAAGGCTAACTAATGAAATCAATATGCATAATTATTAAGTTTTTACTAATACAACAAATTGTGGCATTGTTTGATTGGTGTTGGGGGGAATATTTATGTAATCAATCACTGTAGAGAATAGTATAAGTAAATTAATTTATATCCAATAAAAGAAGCAAATCATTTTAGGAGGTTAAGGTTAATTTAGTTGTTATATTCCAATACAATAGTTTTAAGTATAACAAATCCAAAATGTGTAAATAATATAAGCTAAATAAGAAACTATTATATTCATTTCCCATAACTTGACATTGAGCCATTATTTTAAAAACAAATTGTCCAATTGGTTTATTTTATAAAATCTTGTTCTAAACAGTCTAAACTCTAGGTAGGGATCACTGTGCAATTATTATACATTCTAACAGGGATAGAGTTTTTTTTATAAAAAAAATCAATAAGTGAAGGGCTTCCTGTGTAAAAATTGGTATATATATGACCTATTCGGTCCAACTTAGTTAAAACCGAGCATATGTAGCGACCGCTGAACTGCGATAGTTTGCCCAATCCACTAAAACCTAAAATACAGCAACGCCACTAACTAGCAAACCGCGAAAATAGCGGACCACGACACCCCATCCAAAGATGAGAGAGCGATAATTAGACCATGATCACAATATTGAAGACCTATAAATGAAGATATGAAACACCAAAAAAAGGTAATTGAATATTACGTAAAGAAATATACATCATTAAGCCATATTGATTTGAGTGTCGGAACTTCCTCCCCAAGACCAATCTGGAGACATTTGCAAGTGCTTGGAGAAGCAGGAACTCGTTGTTAGCTAATTCCAGGCACTATTATCACTCATAAGAAATCCCCGCATCAGTCATTATAACTGCCGTTAGAAAAGGTTGTGTGGCACTCGCGTGACATACTTACCCAATTTTACAGGGGGTTTTTTGGTCATATTCTCCTTTTATTTTTATTTTTTATTCTTTTACTGCTATAAAATATTTATTTATCATGACTTTTAACGAAATATGAGTATGGTATTTGCGATATATAATGTAAATATTATGAATTATAAATATGAACATTATGAGTGGAAATGAGGAGAGAAGAACATGAATGGAATGTATATTACTTCTTTCTTTTCATTCGGATCATCATTTATTCACAAATAGAAGCCCTATTTATAATGCTCATGTGAGGATTAAATTTATGAAACTACTTCACTATTGAAACCTTCATTAAACTACAATGCATGAAACCTCTTTAAGGTTTCTTGAAGGAATGTTATCTTGCCCTACATAATGGGCATTTGATGTTTTATAACACTCCCCCTTGAATGTCCATTCCTGGTATAATGCTTCGTCAAATCCTTTAGGAAAATTCAATGTGGAAACAACCTAGTGAAGGAAAAAAAAGTAGATTTTCTATTGGAGCACACAACCTTGTTAAAACCTTACTAGGAAAACCCAGTAGGAAAAACCATGGCTAAGGAAAAAGAGTACATTGTATACCTCCCCCTCTTGAGCACGTCATTTAATATTTCTAAATTGACGCATTCCAATCTTGTGCACCAACTTTTCAAATGTTGACGTCGGTAGAGATTTGGTGAAAAGATCAGTCACAATGTCGCTGTAACGAACTTGTTGAACACAAATTTCACCATTCTTTTGTAGGTCGTGAATGAAGTAGGATTTTGGTGAAATGTGCTTCGTTCTATCTCCTTTGATGAATCCTTACTTCAATTGGACAATACAAGTAGAATTGTCTTCAAACAAAGTGGTGGGAATTGCCACGTTCAATTTTAAACCACATGTTCCTCGAATATGGTGAATTACGTATCCTAACCAAACACACTCTCGAATGGCTTCATGAATTGCCTATATTTTAGCATTATTGGAACAAATGGCAACCATTGTTTGCTTCATGTAAATATATAACCCGTTTGTGATCGTGTTGGTGGGGATCCAATAGTAGGGGTGTACAAATTGTCCGGCCCGACCCATTTTGACCCGGCCCATTTGGGTTGGGTTGGGTCAATGTCTCATTTGGGTCAAGTGGATCAATTTAATTTGGGCCATGTCGGATATGGGTCGCGTCAGATTTTGACCCAAATCAACATTTTTTGACCCATTTGCATTTTGTCCCATTTTCTTGAGAAAAAATCACACTCTAAAAATATTCATTTATAAATTAGTTTAATACAACATATCCACCATTAACTTACTTCATAGACAATTTAAACATTCTTGAAAAATATTATAAAGATAAAATTAATTTTGTAAAACTACTATTACTTATAAATAATATATTGATTAATATATGAAATATATATTCATAATTATATACACAAATTTTAGTAAAGTTATATTTTTAATTGAAATATTAAATATATTCTAACTAAATAGAATGAAAAGAAAATAATAATTATTTTTATTTATTAAGTGAATAATTTATAACTAAACATAATATAATATTCTTTTTAAAAATTATATGAAAATAAATTGTAATTTTATTGATTACTTAAATACTAATACATTTAAAAATTAATCATTTTATTTGAATAAATTGTTTAAAATTTTACTATTTTGTTATATGATTTAGGTCGATTTGGGTCATTTGTAATCCGACCCGAACCAAAATTATAGAAATTTTGATTGACCCATTCTGACCATTTGACCTAAAATTTTGGGTCAATTTGGGCTGGGACAGCTGACTCGCCCCGACGAGTCAACATGACCAGGCTTACCGATAAGTACTCGGGATCTGCGTAACCCACGAGGTCACTTTCAAGTGACTTAGGGTAATAAAGTTCCAAATCAATCCGTACCTTGAAGATATTAAAATATTTGATTAATAACATTCCAGTGTCTCCGTGTAGGAGAAAGACTATATCTCGCTAATAAATTCCTTGCAAAAGGTATATCAAGGTGAGTATGACTTGCCAAATACATCAAAGTCCCAATAGAACTGGGATATGGTACTTATGAACCAAGTAGTTTTTATTCATTTTCACGAGGTAGAAATGAATCTTTTTTCACATTGAGTTATCTCACAACAATCATTGTGCTTAAGGGGTGTACTTTATTCATATAAAACCGCTTTAGCCCTTTAGCGGTGCAATGGGGCAGGTGCAGAAATAGACCTTTTTCAAAATATTCAATCTGTAACCCACAAATTTTTTTTGTCTTCCCAAGATCCTTCATTTAAAATTATATTTTCAAATATTCTACAGTCTTTTGGATCTCTTCAGGAGTTCCAATCATATTCAGGTTACCAACATAAACTTCGATAATAACAAATTTCGACCCCAATCGTTTTTTGAATACACAAGGGCATATCAGATCATTTTGATAACTTTGTTTCATTAAATATTCACCAAGGCAATTATACCACTTGCACCTAACCTGTTTCAACCCATATAAAGATCGACCCAACTTGATCTAATAAAGTTCTTGAGAACCGGAATTAAATTCACTTGACAATTGTAATCCTTCAGAAATTTTCATGTAAATATCATTATCAAGTTATCCATACAAATTGGCAGTCACTATATCCATTAAATGCATTTCAAGAGATTTATTTACTGCCAAGAGTAAGTAAATAAAGAAAAGTAGTTGCAACCACAATAGAAGAGTATGTCTCCTCATAATAAATACCTGGTTCCTGGGAAAAACCTTGTGCGACAAGTAGTGCCTTATAGTGCACGATATCATCATTCTCATTTTTCTTTAACAAAAATCCATTTATAACTCACTAACCGCACAACTTCAGACGTGCGTGATATTTTTCCAAAGACTTTTCATTTCCCCAAGAAATCCAATACTTGGATTCACGTCTTTCCATTTTGGCCAATCATTTCTACTTTTGTATTCCTCAATAGACGGGCGCATGATCATCGTTTTCATTCAATATGTCACATGCTACATCATTTATAAATTTATCGTCGATGTCAATTTTGTATCGGTTCCATTTTACACTCGACATGAAATCATTAATCAAAAACTCTTCATTGTCGATATTTTGGGGTACCCGAACTTCTGCAGGAAGTTTATTTTCAGTCACGTCGTAAGATTCTTTTGGAATCTCAGATAATTCTTCTGTAATTTTCACCTCATTTTTGCTATCTGCAATGTTTGCTCCTTTTTGCTCACGAGAATTTTTGTTTTTGGAACCAATTGGCCTACCTCTTTTTAATTGCATCTTTATCTCATTTTTCAATGGTAGGTTATCCTTCTGGGACATCAATTGTAACAGGAGCATTAACACCCGACACATTCGATTTTGTCACACATTTCAGGTCAGTAAAAGAATCTGGCAATTGATTTGCTAATCCTTGCAAATGAATTATCTTTTGAACTTCTAGTTTACATTGCTTTGTACGAGGATCAAAATGAGAAAGAGAAAATTTATTCCAATAAGCTTTACCGACTTATTTTCTATCCTCCATAATATTGGGAAAACTGACTCGTTGAAATGACAATCAGTAAAATGAGCAGTAAACTAATCTTTCGTCGTTGGTTTAAGATATTTAATAACTGATTGAGATTTGTAGCTAACACATATTCCCAGCCTTCTTTGAGGCCCATGTTTGTGCGTTGTGGTGGAGCAATTGGTGCATATACCACACATCCAAAAATTCTAAAATGGGATATGTTTGGTTCCTGACCAAAAACCATTTGGTGGGGGAGGGGGAACTCATTATAATTTGTTGGTATGATGTGGACTTTTGATCGATGTAGGCGATATAGCATGGCCCCGAGCTGACACTGGGAGTTTAGTTCTCAACAACATTGATCGCGCAATTAATCGAAGGCTTTTAATGAATGATTCAACTAGACCATAATGTGTATGAACATGATCTATAAGATGTTCAACACTAATTCCAATTGGCATACAATAATCATTAAAAAATTGAGATGTAAACTCACCATCATTATCAAGACGAATTGTTTTAATATTGTGATTAGGAAAATATGCACGTAACCGAATTACCTCTATAGGTAATTTCGCAAAGGCTAGATTGTGGGTGGATAATAAGCATACATGTGACCATTTCATAATGCGTCAATTAAGACCATGAAATGTTCCACACAACGGGTTAATGGGCCCACGTATATCACCATGTATGCGTTCCAAAAAAACAGGAGATTTGATACGGATTTTCACTAATGATGATCTCACAATGAACTTGACTTGAGAAATGCAGTACACAATAATTCACTATATTGCAGAATCTTTTGACTCTTCAAACAATGAACTTGTGAATCCTCTATTATTAAGTGCATCATTATAGAACCGGGATGGCCTAACTGGTTATGCCAAATAGTAAATTCATCAACAAACTTTTTATCCGTTGCATATATTTCAATCGCACTAATAAATGTGCAGTATAAACCAGAGGAATAAGAAGGTAACTTTTCCAATATCATATTCTTTCCGGAACTCGTACTTATTATGTACAAGAATTTACGGTTACCTTCATTGCTAGTCTCAATATGATATCCATTTATATGGATATCTTTAAAACATAACAAATTTATGTTACACTTTGGAGAAAATAATGCATCAGTAATGCAAAATTTTCCTCCCCCGGGTAATAAAGTAGTTGCTCTCCTAGAGGCTTCAATTATTTTGGCACTACTAGAGATAGTACTCACATTCGCTTCTTTCCACCATCAATTCATAAAAATATTTCTTATTCTTAAGTATGGATTGTGTTGCTCGAACCTCTGCCAGACATAACTTTTTATCTTCGAAAACATAAATGTTCATACTTTTCATTAAATAAAATTATGATTAGATAAACCATTTTCCCATAAATACATGGTAACCTTTATTAAATAAATTTAAATCAAGAAAATATTTTATATCATAGGGAAATTTACTGTTGATTTATTCTCGGACCACATTAAGGATTGTTAATAATTATAAAAATTTGGGAACAACCAATGGAATCAAGTCAACAAATTTATTTTAAGGTCATGGTTAGCAAGCAATTTTATTTATCTTTTATATTTATTATTCACCGATTCTGGATAAAGATTGGTTAAATGCTTTGGCGTACTTCAGGTTCGTGTCCAATGACCCTTTATGTCACCGCGATGGTATTTATTATCCCATCTTTACCACCATAATTTTAATTATTCTTTCTCTCTTCTAGACAATACAAAAAACAACACCTATTACCTCGGTTCTATATGAGTTTTTACCTCTGTTTTCAGCCCTAAAAACCTGAAGTAAATGTGGGTGTACTAAAAAGTATTTTTTACCTCCATTTTTCTGAAAAATAACCGAGATAAAAATATTGTGACCGAAGATAGGTACGATGTCGTACATAATATTTACCTCAGTTTGTTTCACCAAAGTGATGTGCGATGTCACACAAAACATTTATGAAAAAAATCTACAGAAAGCATAACCAACTTCGGTTATGCTTTGGTAGTTTATGACCATATGAAGTTTCCAGCCACCGTGAATAACCCCAAGTCCATATCGGGATTAACAAACAAAACAACACAGAGAATATTACAAACAAAACAACCCAGAATTACAAACAAAACTCAAACTATTTACAAGTACAAATACAGATCCGGATTTACAAATGAAGAACATCACAGAGAATATTACATTTAATATTAAAGCTACAAACCTAATTCAGATCCTGCAACCTCGAAGCGACACGGTGACGAGTCGGTGAAGCTGGTGGCGTGGCAGGGAGACTAGTGGCACGATGGTTGAGTAGCGACGCTGGGAGGCGCGGGGACTGATCGAAGTGGTGTCGTATGGCTTTCGGTGAGAATACTTCGCAGTGGAGAAGAGAACTTTCATCTGATGTGCTCAATTTATATCCCATTTTTAAAGCATTCAAAATCTAATTTTGTAATAGATTTGGAACTTAATTGAAAATAAATTGACATTTTATCAATTAAGGGGCTAGGATGAATTCATATGTTTTATACTCTAATTCTTGAATATATGAAGTGTTTTAGATCTTCTTGAAGTGATTGGGTTTGGAAGAGAACAAATGTTGAAGAAAAATGAAGAAACTAGAAGATTGGAAGAAAAAAACCAATTTTAATTGGTAGAAGTTGAAAATGACAGCTTCTTTACTGCGGGCCACAAGGCACTGCTGCAGCCTGCAGCCCAATCAACGAAGCTATTCCGCGGATCAAAGGAGGCATTGTGGGCCACAAAGATGTCCAATGGCACACATCGGCGGCTATACTGAAGCCCTTTTCTCCCACTTTTAGCATCTCTCTTCATAACTCTTTTATCCTCCTCCAAATTTCTTCTCTCCAAAACCCTAGATAACATTTATTTCTTCATCATTTCTCCAATGTTTACCATGAACTTTTGTGCTTTTGTTATGGGTTTAGCTAATCTAAGCTAAATATACTCTTGGGGGCAATTGGTAAGCATTTTTAGTATAAATTTGTGAGATTTGATTTATCCTATTTTGTGCTTTGATTATCAAGTATATTTTGTGCTTTCTTGTGTAGTTAATGC
>JAULKJ010000003.1:2570949-2586516 GCA_032355405.1 Rubia balearica
ATAAATTTTAATTAAAAAAACACGTGCAAACGTATTCTTTCCATGCAACAATTTGAATTATACTCCCTCCATCTCATTTTTATTGTCCTAAATTCCTTTTTTCGATGGCCCATAATTTTAGTCCAATTTTACTTTATTCCTATTTTGGAAAAGATTCCATTCATCCTCATCCACTAATCTAAATTACTTTTCTTTCATCAATTCTTTTCTTTCTCTTCTTTAGTTTTCCTGGGTACATTCACACCCTCATTAATCCCCGTGCTCACTGGTGCTAGCACCAAAATAATGGGGCAGAGAAAGTATCTATTATGAGATTATAGTACATTTGAAGACTATTTAGATTAAAAATCACACATAAAATGTTCTGTTTACATATCTAGAGAGCAAGAAGACTGTAGATTTGAAATCACACATTAACAACTTTGAATTTCTGTATCTGGAAAGCAATAGAACAGAGGGTGTGTAAATTCACCTGCAAATTAGAGGAATTAAATCCGCCTAAACGACCCATGATATACCAGGACTGGATAACCTGCAAAAAACCATAGATAATTCGAAAGGCCGCATAGGGTAACCAATTGTGAACTTACGTAGCCATATCTGATTAAATAAATACTTTAAATAGTAATAAAGAACAAGTTACTGTTTTTTCTCAACTCTGCCATAAAACTTGAAAGAGCAAAGTTCAAGGATATTACTTACGCTACCCAGAAGGTCAACATCACGATCAGATGGTGACCCATAGAGTTCAAACCAAATATGAGAATCAAGAGGATTGAAGCTGTCAATCACAACAGAAAATATCAGCAATATATAGTGACTGCACTGGAGAACAAAAGTCAACAGTAATCATCAGATCTCCACATCTTAGAGAACGACAGAACAGTAGGGTATTAATCACTTTACATGGTACATGTAAATACTAAAATGTGTATATACGTGTGGAATTTAAGAAAATATTGAGCATAAAAGACGACTGTATAAATGAAGAACTATAAATTCAAATTCCATGAACTATAAATATACAAATTGAAGTGATCAATACATGATTGAGATGACACACATAAGCTCATCAGAAATTGAACTATTATTAATAGTTTTGCAAACCATATAATAGTTCTCTACTGAAAATGTTTATGATCATGAAAAGATGTTGGATACTCAATGTGATTGTCCATTCCCTTCTACGCAATTTGATCAGGAGTAGCATCACGCAATGTTTTTGCCCAAATAATTTGATATTATGCATGCACAGTGAAAAGATTGCTGCAGTCATTGCCGAGAGGCCCAAATAAGGCCTCTCCAGCAAAACCGAAAAGTCACAGAAGATGGAAACTTAGCATTAGGAGATTAATATGGTACTGACATCCCCTCTCTAGTTTTTCCTAACCCTGCTTGAACTGTTTAGGGTTTATAATGTCCCTAGATTCTACCAACTTCATCGGTTAGGAATGCATTAAACAACAAATGAGGATCTTAAACAGCAAAGATTTTGGCATCCACGATGGCTTTATATATCCAAAAAAAATACTAACAGATATAGTTCAAAGTCAACTTTAGCAAGAAAAAGCTTCATTCAGATCAATCTTTTAACATCATAACATGATCAAATTTACAAAATCTACCACAAGATTGAAGCTTAAACACATGCTGATGGAAGCCACAAGTGCAGGAATTAATAACAAGGAAAAAACAGTAATACAAAATACAAGTCACTTCAAATGATGCTAATGATCAAAACATAGCAACTCATCACACACTGAGAACAGAAAGGCAACAGGAGGGAGCATAATAAGAAACTGGGATGTTGCAAAGGTGAATCCAAAGAGTTGAAAAGCACTAACTGCAGTTGACATTGACAGTGTGGTATAAGTGCAGAGTTAATTACTCTCTAAAGCTAACTTTGAAGGCAAGGACAGATCCAGCCTTAGACTTCTGAAAATCTCGGCCTTTCCTCCGAACCCTGTCCTCAATCTGTTAAAGTTCCATAAAAGATGTCACATATAATCACCAAGGAGGTGGTTAGAAAAAACATCAGGTCTGCAAGTGTTCATCGACTTTAAGATATAGTAACAAACCGAAAAGTACAAGTGAACTTTTCTCCTATTGTTCAAAGCACACAAAAATTCAACCGAACTTATAGTAATATGGTATGGCTTGTCCAATATCCAGACAGAGGAAAACAGTTGTGTTAAATCGACACCCTGAGTAAATCCCTTTGCATATCATGATAAGGGGTCACATAACTCTTAAGAACTAATAGTGAAAATGAAAAAAAAAATGGAAGTGAAGTTTTAAAAAAAGAAGCAAGAACTATGGGATAGATGCATAGATACCAGACTAGAAACAATTTTGTATGAGCAAAAAATGGTAGAGAAAATAGAGATTCACTAATTCAAAGAGGATTACCTAAACATATATGGAAAAAGCTTTAAAGAAAGAAGTACAATTTGATAGAATGTAAGCAGTGATCCACACAACCGACCCAAAATAGTGTCATAAACTAACTTCTATCTGATCCAAAGAGTCAACAAATGAAAATAACTATATTCTTTTCACAAACATGTTACTGCTAGAGATTTAGTATTAAAAAAAATCCACAGAATAGATCTTACTCTTTGCCTCATAAGTTCTGGGTTGCCAATGCTATCTCCGAGAACTGCTCGAAGCTCTGCGTCATTTCTACAAGCATCTTCTAGTACTCTTCAAAGAAATTCGATAGACTTATCAATGAAACCAAACCAATTTCATTGTTGTCTAAAAAAAGAGTAAAAATGAACATACTTTGCCCAAGTGGGATAGTTGTGCAAACGGTTGTACTCCCTTTTCCTCTTCTCCTCCCGAACTTTTAACATCCTTCTTCCTCTTGCTGTCGTCCCCGAGCCTTTGGCAGATTTCCCATAAAAAGTTCCACTACTGGTGTTACTGCTTGGGCCACAAGAAGGATCAGAACTCTCTTCAACAACTTGAGAACTATTGTTGGAAGCCGCCACCAAAGTCAGACGCGGCGGAGGACTGGTGAAAGGAGGTAGCATTCCACTATTATTGCGTGGCATTACCACAAAATTGGGGCACAGATAGAGTGAGGAGCAGCACAAGCTGGCATGCCTATCATGATTATACTGCACTTTCCTACTCGAAAAGCAAATCTCCATCCTCTATAAACCTATAACCGTGCACACAAATTGACTGCATTAATGACCATCTCCCAGCAAAATTTAGGAGAAATAATCAAAGTTGAAACAGTTATCGCATTAAGAATTGGCACGCACAAAATCCATCAACAGCCAATTGACAGCAAACACTAAGAACTAAGTTTAGAAAACAAACAGATGTAATAGAATGATGGATAAGCAGAGTTCTCTGATTACTGTAATTTGCAGGCAAGGAATCCACAACGGCGGGCTGGCCACTCCAATGGCAACTCAATGGCAATACTCGTTGTTGGTCTTTTATCTGCTGAATCAATTACCAAAATAATTGATTTTGGAGTTAAATTTGCTGAAATGTCGACTTTGAAGTCGAATTTTGAAATGTCGACTTCAAAGTCAAATTTTGAAATGTCGACTATCCTATTCCAGAAATTTTTAAAAAAAATGATATTTCAGTCATATTAGTCCATTTTGGTGGGAATTCGCCCTTTATCTGCTACACTTTGTGTGGAACTATGGATTAAAGTTTACTACATTGGGTAAAACATGGCAATTTCACTATTTCGGGTGAGGCTGAAACTTAATCTTTTAAAAAAAAAAAAAATTAAACATCCACATGGTGGATGGGAGATATATATTAGGTTCTCCAAACCCAAAATTAGATAGATACAAAGAGTTACAAAGTCACCCAAAGATGTACAAAAATTATAATTTGTTAGCCTATTGTGGACTAGTGTCGTTGCATGCAATAAAGCATGGCCCCAAGCTAACAATGGGAGTTTAGTTCTCAACAACGTTAGTCGAGCAATTAATTGAAGGCATTTAATGAATGATTTAGCTAGATAGTATCAACATGAGTTACATGATCTTCAACACTAATTCCAATCGACATACAATAATCATTAAAGAAATGAAATGTAAGCTCACTAGCATTATCAAGACGAATTGTCTTAAGATTGTGATCAGGAAAATGCGCCGGTATGTTCGCAAGTAATTTCGCAAATGCTATATTGTCGGTGGATAGTAAGCATATATGTGATTATCTCATAGATGCATCAATTATGATCATGAAATAATGAAATGGTCCACACGATGGGTTATTGGGCCCACACATATCACCATGTATATGTTCCAAAAATGCAACAGATTCAATATGGATTTTTACTGGTGATGGTCTCACAATTAACTTGCCTTGAGAATAGGCATTACATGACTGAAGAATATTTTGGCTCTTCGATCTATGACTGATGAATTCTCTATCATTCTATGCATTATTATAGAATCAGGATTTCCCAAATGGTCATGCCAAATAGTATATTTTGTCAACAAACTTCTGGGTTATTGCATATATTTCAATAGCACTTATAAATATGCAATATAAACCGGAGGAATAAGGAAGTAATTTTTCCCGTATCACCTTCTTTCTAGAATTCATACTTGTAATGTACAAGAATTCACAATTACCTTAACTAAAAGTCTAAATGTAACATTCATTTCTACGAAAAACTGGTAAACATAACAAATTTCTTTGAGAGCTTGGAGAAAATAATGCATCGGTCAAGCAAAATTTTGTTCCTCTCATTAATAAAATTATTGGTCTCTCTAAGTGTTTGATTATTTTGGCACTACCAGAGACAGTGCTCGCATTAGCTTCATTCAGCATCAAATCAGAATTTTTTTCTTAATTATTCTTGAGTACGGAGTGTGTTGCTCCAGTGTCTGCCAGACTTAACTCTTTGTCGTCAAACACGAAATGTCCATATTCTTCATTGAATATTAAAAAAAAACTTTAAATTTGATATTTAATGTTACATGAATTAGAAATATCAAAAGAAAATATAAAAAGTTAAAAATATTTATTTCCTATATAAATAGTGAATATATTTATTTCTAGACATTCTCGTTTAGGCTACGTTCAGGGTGGTTGGTAAAGAAATCTGCAATATCCAAAGAATTACAATCAACCAAGTTATTTTCTAGCTCACAACTAAAATCTTCACATATAGAGTTGGTCTCTATAATTTTATCTTTAGTCTTCAAGGAATTTTGATACAGATCGTCCAGAGGCCTTGGGAAATGATAAGTACGCACCCAATGACCCTTCATGCCACAACAATGGCATTTTCTATCTCCAGATTTGCCATTATCATTTTCTTCATTTCTCTCTTGCTTCTGGAGTAGGGCTCACTAGTGGACAGAGCTTGATTAAAGGCGGTGATTAAAGGAACCGCCTTCGATCGAGGTCCGAATGAGGTTTCAAACTCGAAACTACTTTCGGGTCCAATAGAAGGTTGTTCGAATTGATCAAAGGCGATTCTTGAGGAACCGACTTTGATGGACATCAATTAAATGTGGTTCAATTGTGGAACTGCTTTTAATGGGCAGACTTTAAGCCCACTATATAATACTCTCTCCGTCCCACCAGTTTTGGCCTATTTTTTGGTCAACTTTCTCAGACCATGTTTGACCATCAATAACTTTAATTACGGATATTAATGGTAATTTAAAATTTGATATTTAGAAACTACGTAAATATAGGTGTCTAACAATATCTCATCTTATGATATTAGAGTCTATAATTATTGTATAATAATCCATATATAAGTTTAAATTGTCTAAAACACGAATTTGTAACTTCCGTATTAGTGAGGGGGTATTACAATTTTGACTCCAGCCAATACATAGTATATGTTATATTTATTGTGTATAAATCTCGTTTGTACAACACACCGAACTCTATAGTATTCTAAATTTTAAATACAATGGCATAGGGAATATCCTCTTATCTAATATAATTAAGTCATCAATGAAATTAATAAAATAATTTATATACCCTAGAAAACAAAAAAGTCCTCCTTTTTGGCATGCTGGTTATTCAATCCGTCAACCCAAGCTCCTTCATTCTCAATCTTTTTACTCTTCAAATTTTCGTCATCGTCCTGAACTTGAAATACCTCATAAACAAAGGACTCCAAATCAATTTGCAAATTGCGCCTTGAGCCCTCAACGGTGGGAATAAACGGCGGCCGTGAAATTCGCAGGAGTTTGTCCCAGTCAATATTTTCGAAAAACTCGTGCCTTTTGATGCCGTCCAGAGATATCCTGTTTTTGGGGTCCTTTTCCAGCAATTTTCCAATCAAGTCCCTCAACGGCGTCGTTTCGCCAACCAGCTCCGGCGCCTTCACAAGAATCCGGTAATACGTCTCCCTCCGATTCGACCCGCGGAACGGCGTCGTTCCGTAGAGCATTTCGTACAGCATCACCCCAAAGCACCACCAGTCGACGGAGAAATCATGGCCCTTCCCGGCGATAACCTCCGGCGCCAAATAATCCTCCGTTCCGACGAACGAGTTCGACTTTTCGATGAAATCCCAGTCGTGGTGACTCGACGAGTCGGAGTTGATTTCCACCGGGTGAACCGAGTCCGACTCGGTCACGATCCCGGACTTGCAGAACAACGATAGTGGAGAGAATAACCCCTTCTTCTTCCCTCTCCCCGCCGTCATACTCTTCGCCGGCCGCAATTCCAGCGAGGATGACTTGCCGGACCACCGGCATTCCGTGGAGAGCTTTGTGGAGAGATCGAAATCAACCAGCATTATGTGCCCGTTCTCCTGAATCATCACATTTTCCGGCTTCAAATCTCTGTAAACAATTCCGATTCCGTGCAAATACTCCAGCGCTAGCACAATTTCAGCAGCGTAGAATCTGAAACCCAAAACCACGAAATTTTAGAAATGGATTAAAAATGAATGAATAAAGTATTTATTTACCAATTCCTTTACCTGATAGTGTCGTCGGAGAACATCTTCTCCGTCTGTTTCTTCCGGAGAGAATTGAGATCGCCGCCGGGACAGTAATCAATTGCGTAACCCACCAAACGATCAGTTTCCAAAACTCCCCGGAGTTTCGGGAGCAGGGGATGATCCAGCAACGCCAGAACATCTTCCTCGAAGCTAATTCTCCTGTATCCTCCGCCGCCGCCGCTGCTGCTAATGCTATCGGGAAATCCATTTCCACCATAACTCCTGTTGTTCCTACGGCGACTACGACTACTAGTACTTTCCCAGAGAGATTTCTTCATGACCGTCTTCAGAGCGAGAAATTCGCCGTCGTCTTCAGGTGATCTGACCAGAAACACCACCCCCTTGGCGCCGCGGCCAAGCGCCGCGACCACGTTCAGATTCTTGAGGTTTAGAGAAGACGCTGGGTGAAGTTGTTCCTCCACGTTCGTCATTTTTTGAATTTTATGAGAGCTGGGGTTTGGTGGTGAGAAAAGTAGTGGGGTGGCGCTTTTATTTATAGTGTGTGTCGTGTGGCTTTTGTTCTAACTTGCTGGGGAAGGATGTGGACTGACTTCCTCGAGATTTCATATTATATTGTTGTAATATGAATTGTGTCACATTAAAATACTCTCTCTATCCTAGACGAATTTGATAATTTTTGGTCAATTTTTTCAAAACACATTTGATCATAAATTTTAAGTAATATGTAGGCACTAATATCAAGATATGAGATGTTGTTATATTCACTGCATCATTTATTTTCTAAATATCAAATTTTAATACACTTTTAATAGACGTACATGAATTTATTAGTGGTCAAACATAACTTCACAAAGTTGACCAAAAAGCATTAAGATTTGGTTGGGGCGGAGGGAGTACTTTGTTTGATGAGGAAAAAAGATTTAAAACAAAGTTTTTATTTTAGACCGACTAATGGTTAGCGGGTTCATTTTATAATTGATGTGATTTGGTGTTTGTTTTTATTTACTATAATGATCTTTCTATAATTATGAAAAATATTTAAAATGTATCGCGTTGTATAATAATTATAATATGAGTCTAAAAGTTATTGAAATGAGTTTTTTCATGATTTGTCTAAATGTTAGTCTGTCTAAATGAGACTTTATCAAGATTTAATCTTTCGTCCCAAACTAAATTAATCTGTCTCTTTCTATGAGTTTGACACGCATTTTTTAATACTCCCACTATTCATAACTAACTTGTGCACTTTGACTATTTACGGTTGAGAAAATATAAATCAAGACGAATCTAACACCATGCCACATGATAATATCATTGCTTATACATTAATAGAACTTTATATAAGCAATGACATTATCACGTGATTAACTTTGACTAAATTAATAATGCAATTGCAAGTTAATCCGGTGCATAGGGAGAGGTTATTTCTAAGTGTTTGACACTCTTTCTTTTTTTTAATATTTTTTTTCAAAAATTCCTTCTATTTAATCAACTCAATATTTTTTTTGGATATATACCAATATAACTCTACCTACTTGAGTAAGTGTCAATATAACGTTCAGATAATTTTTAGTGTAAAAACAATCATAACTAGTTGATGAAACTGCCAATATAACCCTAAGCAATCATTTCCAGCATTTACCGACATTGACTGCATAAAATGACTAAAATGCCCTTTTGCCTAAAATCTAAAAGTGTTAGGAAAATTTTACCCTTATACCACCACCACCCTTCCAGCCCCGCCATCGCCACCTTCCACCCTCGCCAATGTGAAACCCTTGCCCACCCTGCCACCACTACCATCCCTTCCAACCAGCTCCGCCACCACCACTTTCCACCCATGTTATCATTGTGAAACCCTAACCAGCTACCAAAACCCTAGCACCACCACCCACGACGCCTAACACCCACCACTGAAACCCTAGTACCACACTAGCGCCACCAGCACCCTCACCGCTACTCCCCTCGAGATCTCAATAATTTTGATGGTGTTCAGCGGTGGTTCTTAAATCGAGCGGTGGCGGAGTGTAGGTCGTAGACGGGAGCATGATAAGCTGAGAAGTTACTTGGTCCCGCTGTTGGGCGGTGGCTGAGAATGGGTGGTCGGCGGAGAATGTGCAAACTACGAAAGAAGAAGAGGGAAGAAGAGGGTGGTCAGCGCAGATCCGGGGGGAAGATGGTCGGTGGAGAATGAGTGAGCAACGAAAGAGAAGAGGGGAGAAAATGGTGGACATAATTTCATTTAGGGTTAGGGGAATAATAGTCAATTTATTTTTGTAAAAAAAATCTTTTTTGAAGGAATAAAATTGTCTTTTCAATCAAATCTGGTGTTAAACTGCCGGAATGGGTAAAATTGCACTTACATCAACTATTGAGGGTTATAATTGCATTTTCAATTATCAAAAGATTATATTGACACTTATGTCAACTAGATAGGACTATGAAAGCACTTTTCTCTATTTTTTTCCTTTCTAAATTCAATTTCATCCTCTCATTTCATCCAACATAAATTCAAAGCAACTAATTCTATGGTACCAAAGCTATAGAAATTAAGGGAGTATACACTCGTATTTCAATATAATATTACCATATATAATATTGTTATTGTTAAATTTTGTATCTTGGAATTCCAACATAAAACCAATTGGTACTAAGTCAAGATGAGCTAAGATCTTATATATTAATTATTATCCTTATAAGAAATCGATGTGGGATATATCTTTTAACACGCCCTCTCACGTGCCAAAGTGAAAACACTCCACGACCCATATCGGGTCAAATTAAAGGGTATCCACACATCGGCCCAATTATAACCCAACATGGGCTCTGATACCATGTTAAATTTCAAGGCATCTTTGGCTTCCATTCTAAAACCAGTTGATACTAAGGCCCTGTTCTTTGGAGTGTATCTAATCTGATATATTTTGAACTGAAATAAATATAAATATACTCAATTGAAATGAATTTAAATATGCTGAATTGAAAAACTAAAATATATTTATTTATGAAAATAAAATTTATTTTATTATATAAATATTTAAAAATTATTTATTTATTGTTATACATTATTAAAAGACTAAAATTTTAAATTAGTAAAAATGGTGTAAAATGACAAATTTTATTAAAAGAACTAGTATTATAAACTGAACTGCATTGATTTTTTTAATCGAAATCGTAGGTGACGGGGATGTTAGGGAATCCAACCCTATGTATCAATATAAACGGCTTGAAAGCCTTCCATGGTTTGATATGGGATACTCTCAATTACAATGCAGTGACCAAAGAGTTCTAAATCAAAAGGTGGAACAAACAATGAAGTGGTATTCTTCTATTGTGAAACTGCAATGAGATGAATTGATATGAACTGAATTAAAAATAAGTGTATTAAAAATAGTAACACTATGACTTAATTAATCTAAATTTCATCAAATCAAATTCACACTAAACTGATATGAAATTAGATGAACTGAACTGCAAATAAACTTACTAAACTGATATGAAATTAGATGAACTGAACTGCAAATAAACTTTGTATAACATGAATTTTTATATAAATACAAATATTTTCGTACCAAACAAATTTTTTTAAATACTTTTATTCTTATGCGGAACAATAAAATTTGCATAGCTATCGTATAACAATATAACAGATAATGAAAAAAAAATTATGGTGAAAATATAATGAAGTGAAATAAATATAAATATACTGAATTGAAATAAGTACAATATTAATGAACTAAAATAAGTATAAATATACTAACTGAACTTAACTGAAATAAATTTAAATACACTGAACTGAAATAATTATAGCTATACTGAAATGAACTGAATTGAAGTTCAAATAAACTCCAAAAAACAGGGCCTAAGTGGAGGTGATCTAATATCTTATATATTAATTATTATCTCTATAAGAAACCGATATGAGATATATATTTTAACAGTTATGTTCGTCGTAGTAATAAATTTTTAATTATTAATATTATGTACACTAACATTATACTCCTTCCGCTTCACTATGTTTGGCATCATGGGTTTAGTTTTTTTTTTAAGTTGAAATGTGTTGAAGGAATTGAATGAAAATCATGGAAAGTTTAATTAGTGGTTGAGAATGGTTCACTCATGGTCATAAAAAAGGAAATATGAAAAAAAATTAAAATATATATATATATATATATATATATAGAAAGTGTGTCAAACATAAGAAAATAGAGAAAGTATGTAATTAAATATAATAAAACACATGTCATATTATCTTATGATTAGACCAATCATAATAAATACCAATCATAATTAAATTATAAATATTTATATTTTTATAATTTTTAAATTAATTAAATATTATTACAATAAATAAAAATAAAAATAGATTATCAATTTAATTATATTAATTATAAAATAATTCATTTAATAATTAAGTGGCATAAATTAAGATTATGTGAAAGTCAAATACTCCATGCAAGGAAGGGACTAGGGAGTAAAGTCTGATGAAAAATGGGTAGTGATATTCTTAGTGAACATTTATAGCAAAACAATAAATTGAATAATATATTTTAAAATGACTAATATATCCATCGTTAGTTACTCTTTTTAAGGATGTGATTAGTGATTTGATCTTTTCATTAATGACATATCATTCACTTTATTATTTCATTACAAATTTTCACCCGGATTATCATTTTTGGATGGGAAAATGTGTTTTTCCCATTAAAAAATGCAAAGATTGTTTGTTTTTCTTCAATCAGAAAAAAACAATTGTTAGTGTATGCGTTGTTACTTCTCAGCAGGAGCGTTCAAAACTCACCTGTGTTTTCTTATGTCAGCACGGATGTTGTGAATGACACAGTCAAAGCCTGCCAAATTTAGGGGCTCATGTCCACTTACACCCTCCGTTTATATGGGTTTGGTGAATAAAAATAAATTTGAATTTAAAGGGTTAAAAAAATAAAATAAAAGGATGAAGTTAAAGAAATTTTACCAAATATAAAATGTGCCAGATTCATAGAAACATTCAAAAAAAATTAAATTATGTCAAAATCATAGAAATGAAGAGAGTAATTTATTTTTTAATTTTTTTAAACAGCTAAGTGCTTTTAAAAATAAATAATTAATGTTAACTTGGTCTCAGATCAATTTATCTGAACTTATTTTTGTTATTCTGAATTTAAGTTTTCTATTCTAAATTTATTTTATGAGAAGAAGAATTTCACCTATTGATGGATTGGATTTGGAACGATGAATTCCGGTTGCACATGGATTTGGTTGGTAAAAATGGATTATGGCTCCCAATGGGGAGGTAAAATGGAATTGGGAAAGGAATGTTGATAAAAACAGTGGAAAATTAAAGTGGAATTATATTAGAGTAAAGTGCTAAAATAACCATGCCTTTAGGCTGAAAGTGCCAATATAACCCTGCAAAATGAGAAAGTGCCAAAATAACCCTAACTTTATGAGGTATGTGCCAATCTAACCATGGAAGTCATTGACTCCAATAGTCAACATTGGAATTGACTGAATTTTAAGGGGAAAAATGGAAAAGACTCTCATTTCTTTATTTTTAATTCATGGGTAAATTCATCATGTCCTTAAAATCCGGCAAAGTACGGTGTTTTTTTTATTGAAATCAATGGCTTCCAGGGTTAGATTGACACATACATCAGAAAGTTAGGGTCATTTTGGCACTTTCAACCTAAAGGTAGGGTTATTTTAGCACTTTACTCTTAGAAGTTTTGCGTGGGTTAAATTTCTCCATTTTACATTAATGTTGACAAAAGCTTATTATGATTTCTAAAATTCAATGTTGCACATAAATAGTTCTTTCGTACAAGATTGTAGCATCTAGATGAGTTTTTTTTAAGGAATGATCATTTAAAACTCAAATCGAAAACATAGATATTAGAAAACAGGATTGGAGATGCAATTTTTTTTGTCAATTTATTAGAACATCTTGAATAAATGGTCTCGTTTAAAATACATCCCAGAGTTGAAAATTCTTTCACCACCTTCCTTCAATATATCATCCTTCTAAAACATTCATTTACTAAATATTCAATTATTCTTAAAAATGTTTTTTCAAAAGGATTTCTTAAAAATTAAAAGTTTAAGAATGTTACTTTAAGCTACATTTCCGTTCAAAACTATGTTTTATTTTTTTACTAGAATTTCTTTCGAAAGAGGAATAATTTTCTTAATTTTTTAGTTATTGACTAATTATTGTCTAATTTTATTTACTATTTTATGGACAGTTCACTTTATTATTTTACTTATACACAACATTTGTTAAATTATATAATAAATTTAAAAATATTTTTATATTATGTATTTTTAGATTTTCACATTCAAATGCACATTATTACTTGTTATAAGTTTTCAAATATAATATTTAAATTTTATAAAAAGATAATATTTAAGGTAAAAAATAGAGGGGATTATTCATAAACTTATGAACATGGCGCTTTTCATGAGACTTTCTCTTATTAATATATACATATTTTATATAATTCAATAGTATTTTTATGCAATAAAATATTTACGAAATGTATATTATTTTCATATAAGTATCCTTTTTATTATTTATGAACATATAGTAACTCAAAGAATATTGTACTATTTATAAATAAATTATAATATTAATAGAATAATCAATTATTTTAAAACGTGCATCTGATGAATGACAATCTAGTACGTACTATCACACAAAATTTGAAAGGAAAGAAAAAGAATTCTCTAAAAAAACCATTTTTATAAAAGAGAAAAACTTGTAGGGTCCCAACCTATGTCCACATACTCCCTCTATTTCATTGGATGTAACACACTTTCCTTTTTAGTTGTTTTTTTTAATTTGACACACTTTCCTTTTATGACAAGTTTTCTTCAATTTCATCCACTTATTTCACCTTTCCTTTCTAAATTAAATTTATCCACACATTTCATTCACCTAAATCCAATCAGCTAAATGTATGGTGCCACATCCAACGAAACGGAGGTGGTACTAAAAATATGCTTTATGGTGAGATTCAAACATAATCCACCCCTGAGTGCTCATTCAAATCCTGAAACTAAATAAATATATAAAAAATATATATAGCTGTTATGGTGGAGCAATATTTAAAGTTAATAGATTTGTAAAATTAAAATTTCGAATTCTACAATAAGCTCCTAATGTTCAATTTACAATTTAAGTGCCAAAATGGAGATGAAAAGTTAAGGAAATTAAAGACCAGTTCAATCATCCATCTGTACTATGCATGTGGATCACGAGGTTCTGTACTATCTCAAATATCGCAGTGCTAGCGTCCATATCCAAGAAAACTTCTATTTTTGGTTTTACGTGAAGACTACTCTCTCCGTCCCATTTTAAATTGCTTATTTACTTTTTTTACAGTGTTTAATGAGTATGTTTAACTGTAAATATCTCTAGATATACCTATAATATTATCGCATAAAAAATTAATAATTAGAAAATAGATGTTAAGACAAATATAACAATATCTCACATGATATTTTTATTATTTATATATTAATTTATATTTATGGTCAAAATTTTCAAAGTTTGACTCTCAAAAAGTAAATAAGCAATTTATAGTGGAACGGAGGGAGTATATGATAATATTGTTGTCCATGTATCTATTCAAATATGTAATCAAAATTTGAAAGAGAATAGTGGTTAATAGTAATTTTAGTAACCAATGCAATTTGATATGAGACATCAGGAGTAATATGATCACTCTCTCCTAAACAACATTCACCATAGTATCTCCAAGGAAAATGTTGGTTTTGGGTTCTCTAATACCACATAAGTAGATTAACACTTGTGCAATGCACAATTAAAAAGTAATGACCATAATGATTAATATTATATTACACTTATAAATTAAAATAAAGTTTAATTTACTATTTGTTGGTAAGTATTTTAATATCTATATGAAAATAATATACTCCCTCTGTCCCTTTATAGTTGTCTTACCCTTTCTTTTTTAACTATTCATGGATGATTTTATAAGCTTAATATCTTAAACTATGCACACAAAAAAATTAATTTTAAAAAAACTGCAAAAGTCCTCCTTAAAAAAACCTAGCAACGCAGCCCTTCTTCTTCTTCAATATTTTCCCCATCTTTCCATTAGGGGAGATGGGGAATAAAAATTTATTTTAATTTATGTTTCTGTTATTCAATAAGTGTGAGATTTATCTCCACAGATTAGTTTGTTCTTCGACCTGATCGATTAGATCGTTGTGTTCTTAATGATAGCTCGATTTAGTTGTTCACGTTGATGTATTGTTCCCAATCTGCTTTACAGATCGTGTGTTCGTAATTTGTTTGTGGTTTTGCTTTTGAGTTTCCATTAATTTGGGTACGTCAGATCTGTGTTAGATCTGTGTCAGATCTGTGTGTTTTGAAGGTGTTTAAAGTTTGGACAAATAGATTATGGTTGGATCAAGTGGTGTTACAGTTGTAGAAGATCTCTGTTTGGTGCAGTGATATAGATGCGTGACACGCCCCTCTTTGCCAAGTGGTCATGTTTTTTCGCAGGAAGCAAGTTAATATCCCCGAGGGCGATGTTACAGTTTTTTTTGGATCTCTGATCTGTAATAGTACAGACGATCAGTCTGGTTGACATGTAATTTAAATATCCTTGCAATATGTTAGT
>JAULKJ010000003.1:2613601-2631043 GCA_032355405.1 Rubia balearica
CCGGAAGATTGCTTCTTCTGCTTCAAGTCATCGTGAGGGGTGGTGGTGGCGGCTGCCGCCGTGGGGATGCTGCCGAAAATGGCATGTTATTTAATTTAATTTTCTGGGATTAATTTAATTTTTCCCTAAGGCTAATATGATCTTTACAAGTCGGTCAACTGTCGGAAAAGGTCAGTCAATGCCGGAAATGGCATCACATGGTTATATTTGCACTTTCATTCAATAGTCAGGGTTATATTTGCACTAAAAATTAATTGAGAGTTATATCTCCACTTTCTCCATTAGATAGGGTTATATTTGTATATTTCCCGTAATTATATTTTATCCCCAAAATTTACAATCTCCTATTGAATATGTCTATTATTATTCTTTGGTCCTTCGTCTTGTCATGAGACGATCTCGTAGGTTACCGACTCTTAATTATACATTAACACATAAATTTAAAATTGTAAAAAAAAAGAATAAACTAGTTAAAACATAATTTTAAAATAACAAAATTAAAATTAAAATCAAATTAAATTAGTTAAACATCAAATAAAATACTACTAAACATGTACATCAAATTAAAATAATTAACATCAAATGAACCTTAAATTTAAATACTAAAACATCAAATAAAACACTATACATGCACCATATATATATATATTATAAAACATACAATTAAATTTAAATAAAATTAAAATATCAAGAATACATTTAAAAAATATTCAAAAATAAGAAACATTAATATGAAAATTAAAAATTCAATTCACTTTCTTGAACCATTAAGAATATATTGAATACAAATATAATTAGAAAAACAAGAAACATCAAAATTAGAATTTATAAAATTAATTCACACTATTGAAATATCCAGAAAATTTTTAAATGTTGGGAAATTATATGTGGGGAGGTGAGAAACTAGTTAAATACTAACACGTGGCAAGTGAATCAATATAAAAAATTGTAAAAAGCTTAGAGCATCCACAATGGTAGCTCCTTAAACTCACTTTTCTTAATAAGGAGCACTCATTATTTAAGGAGTGTCATTGTGGAGTTTTAAGGACCACTCTTTAATAAGGAGTTGATCCTTACTTAAGAAGCTGGTACTTTTTTTTGTGCAAATAACATGACTTGTTTTACAATTTTTAATTAATTATAATTTAAAATTAAAAGAAGTGTATTAGAAGTGCTCCTTAAAGTCCACTACCATTGTTGGTAGTTTATTCTTACATAATTTTTTATCAAAATTCATGATGTGACACTTAATAAGTGGTCTTTAAGTTCACTACCATTGTGGATGCTCTTAGAACTAAATTATGACCCCACTCACTTGCCACATGCCAGTATTTAATTGTCTCTCACCTCCCCACATACAATTTTCCCACATAAAAAATATTTTGTTGAAATATCATGAATACATTAAATAAAAATCCAATATTCAAATAGTCACCAGTAAATACCTACGTAATTTCTTGCATGATTATCTTTGAGCTTGACTAGATCGTACGCTAAGCCCTATTGGACTCGAGCGGCCCAATTATATATTTATATTTGGCGGGCTCCGGTCCAGTGATAAATAAGAGCATTATCAAAAACCCCTAGAGAACTTAAGGATGAGGTCGAGGGTTCGAAGCATTATGGCATTCGATCCATGGGATAGGGGATCTTCGAAGATTTGAACTTTAAGCTTTTCAAACTCTCTTGATATATTGTGAACCCTTAAGTACTCTCAAATGGTGACCTGACTTTGAATTTATAAGGATGTGCATGGTGTATGATGAAGAAAGACATGGGAAAATATTGGGCGCGTGGAGGACACCATTAAGAAGATTCCCTCCACGTTTACACGTCTTTTCAAACTTTCCATTCTCCAAAGTAATTATTGTTCTTTTTTTTCCACTTCCTCAACTCCTATAAATTCCCCTAAAACCGTTCCTATTCATTATTTCTATGTAGGTTTAAAAGGATCATAGCGCTCAATTTTTTCTCTCTCCAAAGTGCTAAAATCCAAACCTCTCATCCTTACCAAGTAAGTGTTCTTTCCCAAATTAACCTCTGCAATGACACCTTCTATCAACTAGAGAGTGAAAAATCACCATGTTCTCCGAAAATTTCTCGTGAAGGGGGTCCTAATAGCAAGCACCTTCGCCAAGAGGATGAAGTCCAATCTTCTGAGAGGACAGCTTTTGATCTTGAAGGAGCTAGTCCTAGGGATGATATATTGTCCCCGGCTTCCAGCAATCCTCAAGTTAGAGAGGCGTTTTGCATAGGAAATCCCCTGGATTAGGTCTCGGGAAAGGTGAAGGTTTCATGAGGCTTTCGGAGGCTAGAGTTCCCGAGCTTGTAGAGCCCCTAAAAAACTTAGAATTGAATACCATCATCCCAAGAAATCCCAAGAGAAAACTCGTTGCTCAAAAACACAAAGGCCAAGAAGCTGCCTCCATCAAGGATGAACGCCGGGACAAAGAAGCCGTCCCTATCGAAGATGGACCCTTCGATGATATGGATGAGGATGATTGGTCTAACCTTCATACAGTCTAACCAGAAGTTTTCTCTGATAAATTTGGTCCAAAAAATAAACAAATTGTGCTCAAGACTCGTACCAAAATTTTTATTTGGAATCTCATTCCAATTCAAAACTTTTAAATTTCTATTTAACACATTCTCCCTAAAATCAAAAGGTCGTTTTAAAAACAAGTCACATTATGACCCGTCTAATCACATGGCTGTTTTAAACATGAATTTGTAGCCGCAGAATAATCAAGAATTTTAATTACTGATGCAAATAAACAAGCAATAAAAGTATAATGGAAATAAGATTACACCAAAAGACCCATACTTTTTGGTGTCAAAAGCAAAATAGAGAATTGCTGCTCCAACAAACTTGCTGATATGAAAAAAAGTCTCAAGTCATCGCCAAAACACTGCCAGAACAAGCTTTGGAAATACAGTACCTATCCCATGCTTACATCTGCAATAAATAAAACGCCACCCAATTAAGCATACAAATCAATGCCCCAGAACTTGGAGGGCTGATTTGTACGTAAGTTTCTGTCCAAGGATTTGATTTCTTCCATGTCATTTTCATCTAGCTCAAAATCGAAAACCTGAAAATTCTCCTCCAATCTCTCAAGTTTTGATGTCTTTGGGATGACTATGGTTTTCCGCTGAATTCCCCAGCGAAGTACAACCTGAGCAACTGTCTTCTTGTACTTTTCAGCAACACCCTGGTACAAAAAATATGTGAAAAGAAAAAGAAGTTAAATCCCCTTTCCGTATTGTTTTCTCTTAATTTTTTTTGGCACACTAATGTGTGTGCTAGAGAGGAAATTCTGGCCTACCTTGAGAATAGGATCATCCAAACATGACACTGATCCAAACCACTCTGTGTTAGCTGCAGCACCTCCAAGAGGCGTGTGGGCTGTAACAGCAATGCCATGCTTCTGACAGAATTTCACAAGAGAGTCACGCTGGAAGTAGGGATGTGTCTCAATCTGATTAACAGCAGGCTTTATCTTCGAGTAAGCTAAACAATCTCTGGTCAGGAATATGTCATAGTTGCTGCACATTGAGGATTCCAGTATTCAATTAGATAAGGAAAAAGATATTAGCTCCTAAAAGGACCTATAGCTATATAAACTTTAGTTGGTACCTTGTTCCCCTGTAGTTTTTCATTACAAATACAATGAGCTATGAATCCTAGATATTTACGAGTACATATATGACAATATCATTAGGTTCTAGTGAGCCTTTAATAAGAAGTGCAATGGGAATTCACAGGAACTGTTTGCCAAAGACATCCAAGAGAAACACACAATATCGAACACACCATTTGACATTTAGTTTATTAGTCTAAGCAAATGGGATTGTGTCCAGCGAAAATTCCAGATAGTTTAGCATCCAATATTACAGCATTGGTCCACAAGCTACCAAGTGTTCTTACATTTAAATAAACATCATCTTGAAAAGGATGTCGCCGAACAAGAACTAAACAGAAAAGTGAAGTAGCTATATGAAAAAAAGGAGGTAATGAGATGAAACATCTGCAATTTAAATACCTGATTCCAATGCTTCGAACTAAGCCCATGGAGACTAGCTCTTCCATGGCATGCCATGTTGTTTCAAGTGATATTGTCGTGTCTATGTCCAGGACACCATCTTCTCCTATTGCACTTGAAGTTGTACCAACCCCTATGTTGAGACATTCAGTAAATGAGCACCCTTGTATGAAATTAAGGTTCCATAGAAGCAATAAGGCACGTAAAATCAGGCAGATCCAAAAAGTTTTTTTTTTTTTGCATGTAAAAGGCTTCCGCCGTCCCACTATAATTGCCCAACTTCTTCTTTAGGACATCCCATTGTTTTTGTCCAATTTTTCTTTATTCATGTCTAGGATAAAATTTAATTCACTCATATACTAATTTAAGTTACTTTTCATCATTTTTTATTCTCTCCATCACTTTTCCTCCACACTCACTCCCTCCTTAATCCCCATGTCCATTAGTGATAAGACCATAATAGTGGCAAAGCACCCACAATAGCATAAAACTTCTTTGCAAATAGGCCCCAAGCAGTTTTTCTAGGTGTACCATTCTTGAGTTTGACGAGTGTGTGCAAGAAAGACCAACATATGAACCCTGAAATGCTGTTTGAGTAACGTGTTGCAACTATTCTTGGCCAATCATATGCAAAAGTAAGCCGAATACAAATTATTATATTTATCCTTCTTGAGTTCTGCATTTTTTTTATACTTGAAGGATAAAAATTTAAGAAGCAGATCATCAGTTAAATGTAAACTACTAGTGAGGTGTAGTTAACTTACCAGTATGCCCAGTGGCTACGGGAAAATGAACAAGGTACATATCCAGATAATCAAGGCGCAGCTTCTTTAAGCTGTCTTTACAGGCCTCAAGAACATGTCCATGGTCCGAGTTCCAAAGCTGCAAAAATCATCACAAAGATCTGGCTTGAGCTCAGATTGAATTCTGAATTCAAAGTCAAGAAGAAAATAACAACGACTTGCCTTAGTAGTAAGAAAAAGATCCTCCCGTTTGACCAATCCTGCCTCAAATGCTTCTGCAAGAGCCTCACCAACCTCACTTTCGTTTTGGTAATCAGCTGCAAAAATTACAGCTTTTTCGTGTTAACAATAATATTGTGAATTTAGGGCATTCCATACATATGAAACAGGAATCAGTATCCTAAACTGCAAATAGTTTACATCAACATTTAAAACATTACGGAACCTCCAATCATTCAATTGTAACATCAAATTAATACAGAGTAGGGATAATTCAGATGAGAAAAAAAGGAGAGAAAACGAACCAGCGCAATCAAAATGACGATAGCCAATGCTGATGGCTTTGAAGAGCAAGTTCTTGATTTCCTTGCCTTCCATACGCCAAACACCCAGACCCATTACTGGCATTTTGAATCCGCTATTTAGCACAATCGCCATTCCTCCCGAATTCTAAGTGTTTCGAGTCAACGCTTTGCTTTCGATGACGCAATTTCTTCTTCTCCAGTATATTTTTCACTTCTTCTTATTACACCGTTCTTATATGGTATCCCTGTATGATACAATATCTTTAACGCTAATTTGTGCCTTTAAATTACTTTATTTATGCATTTTTAGTTTTTTACTATATGTTTTTGTGTTTATTATAGTATATCCGTGGTGATTAAAGATCATAAATAATTAAATATAGAATAAACTAAATAATACCGTGCGGATGCACGGTTTATGAACGAAAATTTAAAATATAATATAATTTATAATTTAAATAAATAATAAATATTAATTATAATTG
The DNA here is from genome assembly GCA_032355405.1 of Rubia balearica. NCBI lineage: Eukaryota > Viridiplantae > Streptophyta > Magnoliopsida > Gentianales > Rubiaceae > Rubia > Rubia balearica. Next base: position 2,619,397 of record JAULKJ010000003.1, read on the forward strand.
CACACGAATGCAGCATTTATATAAATTAATATATTTAATTTTGAAATTTTGACTTGATCTTTATTTAAAACTTTGTAAACTGAATATTTTATCCGTCCCCGTTCAAATTGCACACCGATTATTATCATGTTATACAAAACTATATATTTGACTGTAGAATTGTTTACCTATGTATAATAACGGAAAATAAAAAGTTGATATTTAAAAACTTCTTGTTATGACGAATCAAACAATGTTATATACGATAATATTGTTACTCATATATTTATTTAAATATAATATGCAGTTAAACATTGATAAAGAATAGTGTCAAAAATTAACTTTGTAACTTGAAGTGGGATAGGAGGTGTAATAAAAGTGATAAAGTGTCCCTCACCCAACTACTTAGAATCTTTAGCAGCAAAGTCATCCTATAAAATAATATTCAGATTTGATATTTATACAAAGTAAAAATAGTAAAAAGGTCATTAATTCAAAACAGTTTAAACTACTTATCAATGACGTTCTAATACTCATAGGGTCTACTAAAAAAATTAAAATGTAATATTTTTGATTATTTATTAATAAAAAGTTAAATACTAATTGACTCCCTTTCTATTTTCATTTGTCCCCCATAAATGTCACATTTTAATTGTTAGCCAAAATGGTAAAGAATATGTTGTAAAATTCCTACAATATCCTTTTTAACTTGAACAACTTTTTGAATGAGACTACCATTTTCCCAAAATATCCCTACTTTTCCACAATTATTCTTTGTCACATCAGCTTGCATAAAATATTGAGTTAAATGTGTATGTGTCAATTATTCCGGGATAGAGGGAGTATATGTTTATATAATAATATATATATGTATTTTGTAAATATAGAAAATAAATTTTGTATAAAATAATTATTAGTTATAAACAATATATATTTTATAAATATCTAATTATAATTAATCAATAGGCATATAATAAATTTTAGACAAATTGTTTTTTAAACATCCGTATAATGTGCAATTTTAATTATAAATAATATATTTCTAAAAGTATTAAGTATGCATAAAGTACAATATCTTTAACGCTAATTTGTGCCTTTAAATTACTTTACTTGTGCATTTTAACAATATGTTTTTGTGTTTATTATAGTATATCCCGTGATGATTAAAGATTATTTAAATGTGAAAAAAATGCTCTACTCTCTCTTTTTTTTCTTCTGAAAATATCTTAATTCAATCTACATTATCGAATTTCAAGATTTTTTTAATCTCTGAATTCGAATTTGACTTTGAAATGAAGATTTTTTTTCTTTTTTAAAGATTTTATTCAAATAAAGTAATATATTCTAATATTGTACCATAATTATCATCATACACCTACGCTTATCCAATTTATACATGAAAATAATAATAAAAATATATTACTCTTTTTCTTCAAGCAGATAGTCTTGCAATCATGGCTATTGGGGAATATATAACCAAAAGATATGAAATGTTCAACAGTGACAAGTCCAGATTAATAATAAGTCAAGTAGTACTCTCTCCGTTCCACTAAGAGTAACACACTAGATTTAGACTCTTAGATTAATTTGAAGAAAATGAGTGGTTGAAATTGAATGTAGAAAGTAAAAAGTAAAATGAGTGGATGGGATTGAAGAAATCTTGCCAAAAATGGAAAGTGAGTCATTTAAAAAATTCCAATAAGGTAAGTGTGTCACTCTTAGTGAGTATAATTTTAAAGGAGACATTTTTTGTAGGAGCTAAAATCCTGACATAAGTTTAAAAAGGATGGAGTGATTATTTCCATACTAAACAAAGTTTGGAGATGTGCACATGGCGTGGATGACTTATGATGTGGGGAATCTTTTCAAATGATGACAGGACTCAGGATCAGTCTTGTGAAATTCTTCAGGATGTCCTTGTGAAGAAAGCTCCGACGCTTTAGTCACTATAGATGTCTCTTTTGTGTGTAGTGTGCAAAAAGTATTTACCTTGGACTGGTATTCTACATATTTATTTATAGGTCCCTTGATCGTGTGATCGTGACTTGTGTGATGTGCTCAACTATTCTAGATCTTGGTCTAGTAGAGGGTGTCGTGGTAAGTGGTGCTTCTGCACTTTTTCCAGAATTGGTTATCTGCCAACGAGGTGACCTTGGTTTGTCTACGAATAATTAATGAGCTGGTTGTAGCAATGTGGTTCTGTTGCTAGGGCTTTGTGGGCCGTGTAAGGGGATACATTTTTGGGTGAATCGGAGAATGTATTTTTTGTCTGTGTGAAGGTGATATATGTGTTGTTTAAGGGCCATTACAAATGATAGAGTTGGTGTAAAGTTGAGTATGACTTCATGGGTTAAGAAAATGCTCATGTAGATTTAAGGTGGTACTATGTGCTTATCGATAAATATGCCTTTATCTTAGTCGAATGTGATGTGTTGTCTTGGAAATTAAGGATAAAATTGATATGAAAGCGAAACGACATGTGTAGGAATCATTTCAGAGAGCACTTAATGAATGATTGTTCCAGTTCATAATTGACACAAATTATTTACTGCCTCGAAAAAGTGTATTTTTGAAAAGTCACTTCATTGGTTTGGGCTTTACAACGCTTCTATAAAAGGTTGAAACATATTAAGGAAACTTGCCTTGTTTCCTCTGGTTTTCGATCGTATAAGTAAGTATTGCGTGGTCGTTCGCTAGAACTATACTTTTTTCAAGGTACTTATTTCAAATTTTGTTACCCTTTTTACGAATATGGTGGCTGTGCGTTCTGCGTCATCGTCGTCCACTGCCCAACCTAATATTGGTGTTAGTAGGGTGGCACGTAGGGATGTTTGTATCAGAGATTAGGTGAACGTCAGAGAGGAAAAAGTAGAATGGGAGGTGGTATATACCAAACCCACGAAACACTAAGCATAAGGCCTATCTCGCTACAATCAACTTGCTCAACATTCTGGAGCAAGCCAAATCTATTTCGTCGACAAACGATTGATTCAGAGAAAAAAAAGCAGAAGTGCCACTCACCACGACACCCTTCATTGGACCATGATCTAGTAGAGATAAGCACACATTACGGGTCACGATCGCACGATCAAGGATCCTACAAGTAGAGATGCAGAATGCTGGCCGGGTAAGCAACTCAAGACATGGTACACTTCTTAAAACCTTTTAGAATGATTTGGGAGTCTAAAATTCTCCCGGGGATTTACTTGTAGGCACCTAGGAGAGTGGAACTTGCCAAACCGATCTTGAGGTTTTTTATCATCTGGAAGGAGTTCCCTGCAGTAGTGATGCCATCTGTGAGGATTTTTTTTTCTTTCTAGGTTTTGATGGCTCCCGGGAGAGACCATAGACCACCCCAGAACCATCGCTTACACAGCCAAAAAAAACAAATCAAACACAAAGGCAAAGCCAGCGAGTATAAAAAAGAAGAGAAAATTGCAACAACTAGCATAAGCGACAAGACCGTGCAACAAGGCCCGTGGAGACCATGATAACAACGGAGCTGCACACCTGTAAGCCTTTAGAAGAAAACTGACAATATAATTGGGAAGCAAAATCTGCGAGCAGAAAAAAGAGTTAGCTCACACTAAATCGAGGATAGACAGGCGGAATTTGAGTGAAAACTAACCACCTAAGCAGAGAGAAAGCTAAAGCTAGCCAACTAAGCACGACCATGATACTATGAAGCAACATGACGAACCGAAAAGTAACCTGACGAGGTCGCAACTACACTCCCAAATATATATCTCGCCTAATTTAGGTACGTCCATCAAAGGGTATACCGCTACACGAGAATCACCTCACAAAAATCGATACATAATCTAAATTGTTCCAATACATTCACTCTCATATTAGAGAACGTAGTGATAAACATCCTTTGGACACGAAAATAAGCGTGCTAATAACACATAAATAACGACGAAAGAGGGATATTTGGCAGAGTTATGCCTATATCCACACGCGAATCGCATATTAACAATGCGTTATCAGTGGAAAAATACTAAACAAAATATGATGCATAGTAAGAATAGGGGTTAAATTGGAAAAGTATTTTCTTTAAAATTCTTAAATCCATAAAAATATTACAATAAAAAATTCCGTTCTTAAAAAACACAAACCCCTCCCCATGGAAAATTACAGAATCACGAACCCATTATATCAAAAACCTGCTTAAAATCTAACATCTTTGACCTAAAGTACCTACAAACAAAAATAGAAGCACCTCTATGCTAAATATAATTGAAACACAAACCTACTTTTTAAGCTTAACGTTACACTCAATATAATTTAAACACAAACTTGCAAGAAATTCTTAAAACGCCAAAAATACCATTTTCAAGCACCCGCATCCATAACTTAAAGCACCTTTACGCATAACTTAAAGCACCTATGCCTTACCTTAATATAATAGTTACAAATAATCAAATTTACACGAAATTCTTAAAGCCCCAAAAATACCATATTCAAACACTCATACTTTTAACTTAAAGCACATACAAAAAAAGGTAGAAGCACCTACACACCAATGTAACTTAAACACGAAATTTTTAAAGCACCAAAAAAACCGTTTTCAAGCATCCACACTTTTAACATGAAGTACCTATGCACATAAGTTAAAGCATCTTCCATCACAAAGGCCCAAAAATTTAAAATTAAAAACACCTTCATCAAATATTCAAAGCCCATAAAAATAGAATTTGAAGCACCTTCTGCACAACTTAGAAACACCTACAAGCAATACTTCAAGCACCTATATGCATAAGCTATGGAATAATTATTGTACATTTTATTTTAATTATTGTATATTTTATTTTGAATATTATATTCTTTAGAATGAATAATATACTTTATATTTTAAATGTGAAACTTTTTATACAGTATTTTAAAACTTTATGTACCTGCTAGTATTTATTTAAACTAACACTTGAAAATGAATTTTATATTGTAAAGGGGGAAAAACTATTAAAAACATGAGTTCCACATTAAATAAATAGGATTAAAAAAAGTTAAAAGAACAAAGGTAATGAAACAGGAAGCAATGTTTCTTTTGCGTTGCACCAGCTCAAAATGGGTACACTTAAATTAAATAAATAGAGTATCAAATACTTCGTATATCCCTACTCCACCCACACTGAAACATCAACCATCTGATTGTTGTATAACCGCCTAGTTCTGATACCATTTATTGGAAAAAATGTCCCCTTCCACAGAATCAAGATAACAAAAGAAAGTGGAAAAACGGAACGTAAATTATAATTTGGTTCACCAATTTGGCTACATCCACGAACAAACACATATTTTATTACCATAAGGGTTTACAGAATACAGACTCAGAGATTACAAACTCAGAGGGTGGATTTTAGACCAGAACATATGTCTTCATAGTCACACCTATTACAGAAACTTGTTGAAGATTGAACTTGATTTTGGGTCAGCCCAAATTACACTTTTAGTGTACCATAATCCAGAAGGAGTCCAAAAGAGTCTTAGAAGAAGGGAAGGTTTTAGAGTAAGTTCTAGAACATCTTTAGAATGTGTAGATTAAGATGGAGTTGTAGAGAGAAATCTAGAGAGCTAATTGTAGCCATTAGATTAGAGTTAGGATGGTAAGATCCTAGCCATTGGTTTGGTGATGCCACTAGTAAAAATAGAGGCGATGTCGCTCTTACAGAAGCCTTCTTATCTTAGAAATAACCTACTCCTACAAGTTTTCCATTCTCTCCCAAATTTTCCTAAACCCTTCTTCAACCAATCAAAGTTTCCTTCCAACAAAGTCATATCGGAGTTATTCCTCCCAACAAAGTGATATCAGAGCCACAATATCCTTTTAGCATGGCAAATAATGCTATTCCTTTCAAAGTCTCAATTCTCACTAAGAGCGACTATGACAATTGGAGTCTAAGAATGATGCATGTCCTTGGAATACATGATGCATGAGAGATAGTTGAGAAAGGACACATCGAACCGGAGAATGAAGGTGAGTTTTCTCAATCCAACTAAGTAGTTTGAGAGACTCAAGAAAAAGAGACAAGAAGGCTCCCTATCTAATCAATCAAGGGATAGATGAAGGCACTTTTGAAAAGATTTATGGAGCAAAGATGACCAAGGAAGCATGGGGGAAGCTTCAAGTATCGCATAAGGGAGCCGATCAAGAAAAAAAGGTACGTCTTCAAATTCTAAAAGGAGAGTTTGAGTCACTGCATATGCAAATGAGGGAATTGGTCTCGTTTTATTTTTCAAGAGCTTTGACAGTTGCTATTAACCTTAAAAGAAATGTGAAAAGTTGGAGGATGTGAGAATTATGGAGAATTTTTTTAGATCTTTAGGTCCAAAGTTCAAGCACATTGTTGCTATCATTGAAGAGACCAAAGACTTGGAGGACATTGCAATAGAGCAACTTCTAGGCTCATTGCAAGCCTATGAAGAGAACAAGAAGAATAACAAGGAAGTCGTTGAGCAGGCATTCAAGATGCATACTCATTCAATAAAAGGATAAGGTGGTGGGAGATAACAAAGAGAAGGATACGGTCGAGTGCAAGATCGTGGCCAAAGACGTGGATACAGAAAAGGTTGAAGTTCTAATAAAACCGCGGAGGAGAAGATTCACATGAAGGTCGTGGTAGATGGAGACCAAAACCCAAGTATGACAAATCACGCATGAATTGCTACAATTTCAAGATGTTTGGCCACTATGCCTCAGAATGCATAACTCCAAGAAATAATAAAGTTCATGAGAATGCCAACTGGCCTGAAGAAACTAGCCAAGAAGATGGTTTTTACTTTTTGCCTCCAAAGAAGTATTCGATGAAGAAGAAAAATGGGGTTAGAGTTCACACAAAGGAAAAGACAGCTTCCTTCAAAAACTGGAAGAACAAAGTGTTAGAGAATAAAGGATCGATCAATACAGGGAGAAGCCAATCATCCCACAAGCTTCATTAGGTGCAGGTTCCAACAAAGAAGAGGAAAAGGAGGAGCAGACGGAGGAAGAACCATTGAAGGATGATATTCGGTCTGTGGAGAGCCTTTCAAGCACGTCCATTGGTGTTGACATGCCAGATATTATTGATCTTCAAAAACAATAGAGGAAAAGGCTGGATAGACCTCTTTATCAGGTTCTTGATGAGCAAGAAGAAAATATAGCTGCAACAACCTTACTTGGAACAACCTACACATATGATGTTCCTGCTGCGCATAATATGGTTGATGCTAAGAGGTTTGATCTTCTCCAAATCTAGAAAACAAACAAGGTTGACAGCACATTAGCACAAGAAGATTTGGAGGAAATGTATGATGTCAGCCAAATATAAAGAGGCTATGAGGGATTATAAGATACCAAATCTGCTGGAAGATTTTAGTGACATGGTTGCTAAGAATGAAAAGAAATGGAACATATAGATTGGGGGAAAAGGCTCCAAGTTCATGAAGAAAGACACGTGGGATTTGATTTTAATTCCAAAAGAACACAAGACAATTTGCATGAATTAGATTTGCGAAAGAAACAAAAATTTGAAGGAGTTGAAGCTGTTGCAAGAGAAGCGGACAAGGATCTTCATGGGCAACAAATCAGGAAGAGTGGGAAGAATCATATCTTTCATAATTGAAATAAACACATTGACATGTGGTATCACTAAATTAGAGAGTGCATCACCAGAGGAGACGTACAAGTGGAATACACAAAGATGGGCGATCACTGGCAGATATCTTCACTAGAAGCACGGTAATTTCATCAGAATGAAGAGTTTTCTTGGAGTGGAAAATCAAGTTTAAGGGGATTGTTAAAGATTAAACTTGATTTTTGGGTTTAGCTCAAATTACACTTTTAGTGGCCCATAAGCTAGGATGAGTACAAAAGAGTCCTAGAAGAAAGGAAGGTTCTAGAGTAAGTTCTAGAACAACTCTAGAGTGTGTAGAGTAAGATGAAGTAGTAGAGAGAATTTCAGAGAGCTTGTAGCCATTAGATTAGAGTTTGGGATGGAAAGATCGTAGTCATCGCTTTGGTGATGCCACTCGTATAATTAGGGGTGATGTAGTAGAGTTTCAATCAAGCCAAAAAATAATTGAAGCCTTCTCCTTTTAAAAATAGCCTACTCCTCCAAGTTTTCCATCATCTCCCAAACTTTCCTAAACCCTTCTTCAACCAATCAAAGTTTTCCTCCAACAAAATTGTATCAGAGCTACACCCTCCCAATAAAACCGACTCTCCATATTTATGAGAGTTCAAGAGCAACTCTTTAGTTGCTTGCCATTAGCAGACTCTTGGATAGGACATTAACCAGACTTGAATAACCCACTGTTACAGACTCTTGAGTTCCTGAACCGATTCAATAATTAGAATTTGAGGAGACACTAACAATTCCCACTCGACTCAAAATCCAATATACATAATAGAGAGAAAAAATATAATAAGATTCAAAACAATCCCCCTCAACTTGAATCTTCTAACATCCACATGCAGACAAACGGATGTACCATACGTAAGATGATTTTTCCAGACGTACAGATGCATGATGGTCGTGCCACATGTACCAGAAACAGATGAACTAGGAGTCGTGCCAGAAAGATGTACCAAATATCACCATCAGAACAAATTCAATCAGGATAGAAATTTTCTAATAGAACAATAGATGCAATAACTACAACATCATCTCCTCTTTTTCAAAATTTGTGCCAGTATCAACAGCAACAAAACCTTGTTCTCCTCTGAATTGCATCTTCTTTGTTGAATCAAAGCAAATGATCAAATAAAATGTATGGTCCAGAAACAAGCAAAAATGCTAATTAAATTATCACCCAAGTGATTAATTATTCTACAGCCACAAGAGAATCAATGAAATCAAAAGAAAACCTTGCCACATAGACTAATTAAGTCCATCACTATAAATAATCAAACCCGAATTCAATAAACTGAAGTGTGCAAACCAACGAGCAAAGTAGAACACACCAAGACATACGTAGACCAAAATTACTCTACCAGCAACGCATACACAAAACAAAAACTGGACCAGAAGGACAGATTCAAGTGAAATAGTGCTTCCCCGAAAAAATCCCAATAGATTTACTTCCTTTTATCTTGAACAAAACCAAGAACTATTGGCTATGATACCCCTTGTTATATCACTGCCCAACTCTGATACCACTTGTTTGGGAAAATAGTCCCCTTGCATAGAATCAAAATAACAAAAGAAAGCGGAAAATGGAACACAAATTTAATGTAATTCACCAATTTGGCTACATCCACAAACAAACACAGATTTTATTACCAGAAGGGTTTACATAATACAGACTCAGAGAGTAGAAACTCAGATGGTGAATTTTAAACTAGAACAGATGTCTTCAAAGTCACACCTATTACATAAACTAACTCTCCCTATTTATAAGAGTTCAAGAGCAACTCCTTAGTTGCTCGCCATAATAGACTCTTGAATATGATACTAACAAGACTTGAATAGCCTACTATTACGGACTCTTGAGTTCTTGAACTGATTCAGTAATTGGAATTTGAGGAGACACCAACACCGATTATATGATCCAATGAAGGATATTTTGTCTCATATAAGATTGTTGTCTCTCTCACACACTAATATATTATTATTATTTGGACCATCGATTTCTTGAATAGCAATGAAAGATGGTTCGTTGTAAGTGTTGTGGACTTCTTCCATGCAATGTTGAAGATTTGTTCGTGAGGAAGGATGTTGATTTTCGAGAAGAGAAGAGAAAGAGATGAAAGAAAAGATGATGAGTGATTTTTCTTATTTTTGTTTTATGAGAGAGAGTTGCGTGTTTTCATCTGCTGACATCATGTACATGGGTTAAAAAGGCTCAATTTAATATTCTTCTTTAAAGGATAATTTGGATATTTTATTGCTCATTGTTTGCCATTTTATTTAAGTTTTGAATTGCACCACTCGCATTGAAACGGATCATAATGAAAATATACCATTTTATTTGGGACAGAGGGAAGTTAATACACAATACTCTCCTTGTTTCAGAATAAGTGTAAAATGTTTGACGTGAAAATTCTAGATTATCAACTTTCACGTGAAATGCCGTGTTTGTGTTCTAAAACATGCCAATATGTCAACTCTTTTCTACAAGAACCCCCAAAAGCATACTAGGCTCAAAATGCAAGAAACATCAAACTTACATAAACAAATACAAGGGAACACATTTAACAACGAAGAGTTGAGTGCTAAACTTCCAATGCACACAGCGACAAACAATACCAAGTAATGACCAGAAATAAGAAACACAAAACACAACTAGTGCCATGGATGTAACATGAAATTGCAACCCTCGTGGTATGAAACCTCTCAGTAGCCACCATAGAGATACAGGACAAGGTGAAGAGTAGACTCCTTCTAGATGTTATAATCAACCAAGGTCCTTCCATCTTCCAATTGTTTCCCAGCAAAGATCAACCTCTGCTGGTCTGGGAGAATCCCCTCCTTGTCCTGGATCTTGGTTTTCACATTATCAATAGTATCGGAGCTCTCCACCTCTAAGGTGATAGTCTTTCTGGTCAAAGTCTTCACAAAGATTTGCATTCCTCCCCTCAGCCTAAGAACCAAGTGAAGGGTTGATTCTTTCTGAATGTTATAATCTGCAAGCGTGCGGCCATCCTCAAGCTGCTTACCAGCAAAGATCAATCTCTGTTGGTCTGGTGGAATACCCTCCTTGTCCTGGATCTTAGTTTTCACATTGTCAATGGTATCAGAGCTTTCCACCTCTAAAGTGATAGTCTTTCCGGTCAATGTCTTGACGAAGATTTGCATTCCTCCCCTCAACCTGAGAACCAAGTGAAGGGTCGAATCTTTCTGGATGTTGTAATCTGCAAGGGTGCGACCATCCTCAAGCTGCGTACCAGCAAATATCAATCTCTGCTGGTTTGGTGGAATTCCTTCCTTATCCTGAATTTTTGTTTTCACATTATCAATGGTATCTGAGCTCTCCACCTTAAGAGTAATGGTTTTCCCAGTCAATATCTTGACAAATATTTGCATACCACCTCTCAACCTGAGAACTAAGTGTAGGGTAAACTCTTTTTGAATGTTGTAGTCAGCAAGAGTGCGGCCATCCTCGAGCTGCTTACCAGCAAAGATCAATCTCTGCTGATCGGGAGGGATGCCTTCCTTATCTTGAATTTCAGCCTTGATGTTGTCAATGGTGTCAGAACTCTCCACCTCGAGAGTTATGGTCTTCTCTGTCAAAGTCTTAACAAATATTTGCATCCCTCCTCTTAACCTGAGAACCAGGTGTAGTGTTGATTCCTTTTGAATGTTGTAATTAGCAAGAGTACGACCGTCTTCCAATTGCTTACCAGCAAAAATTAATCACTACTGATCTAGTGGCATTCCTTCCTTAACTTGAATTTTAGCCTTGACATTGTCAATGGTGTTTGAACTCTCCACCTCAAGCGTTATGGTCTTTCCTATGAGAGTCTTGACAAATATTTGCATTCCACCACGAAGCCTCGGCACTAGTTGAAGGGTAGACTCCTTCTGAATGTTATAATCAGCAAGATTCCTACCATCTTCTAGTTGCTTACCAGCAAAAATCAATCTTTGCTGGTCTGGTGGAATACCCTCTTTGTCTTGAATCTTTGCCTTGACATTGGTGTCAAAGCTTTCAACTTCAAGGGTGATAGTCTTCCCTATTATAGTTTTCA
>JAULKJ010000003.1:2766164-2777215 GCA_032355405.1 Rubia balearica
GGAAGATAAGAATAACTACCCGCTGCTTATGGCTGGACAAAGGCAAACTATTAGATGCACTCCATAAGGCTGCACATGCTGCACTATCAAGTTGTCCCATAAGTGCCCCTCTAGCTCACATGGAAAGAATTGTCTCTGAAGTTTTGAGAAAAGTTGTTAGGAAATACAGCAGTAAAAGACCTGAAATTATTGCAATTGCTATAGAAAACCCAACTGGAGTCCTTGCTGATGAAGTCAATGTAAAGCTGTCTGATCGGTTGCATGTCAATTCGGGAATTTCAGCACTCAGAAAGGTTGTTGATCGTCGTCAAAGACAGATCCACTCTAATGAGAATAGAGAGGATGAAGCTGTTAGCCAAACCCGTTTGACAAGTAATATTGCACAAGAATTAGAAGGTTCCACTACTATCTCCATTTATGTTTAATAGGCACAGTTGTGCACATGTAACTAAAGCCTCACAGTGTGCCCTGCTTACTTGTTTGTGCATAAGTCTCCTATTTATTCTATTCAATAAATCATCTAATTTCCTTGACATTTTCTGTTTTTATATTCCAATTCATGCAGATCCAGGGGTGAATTTTGAGAGAGTTTTACCTGAGGATGAAACTAACACAGTTCCTGATTCATCTGAGAAGTCATTAGATGATCCTGATGGTTTTTGGAAATCATTTCAGCAACCAACATCTGATGATCCGGAAGGGAACCTTGGCATGCTGCAAACAAATGAAAAGCATGATAGCAATGAGCTTGACTTGGTCTCACTGCAATCTAAATTTAATTCTTCTAAGTCAACTAAGCGAAACAAATGGAGACCCGAAGAGGTTAAAAAGCTTATTAAAATGCGTGGTGAGCTTCATAGCAGATTCCAAGTCCTCAAGGGCCGAATGATTCTTTGGGAAGAAATTTCTTCATATTTGTTATCTTGCGGATTCAATCGAAGTCCCGGACAGTGCAAATCCCTGTGGGCATCTTTGGTCCAAAAATACGAGGTTCGTTATACTATTTGCTTAGATGCATCTGGTAACATTATAGTTGTTTAATGATGTGATATTTTAGTTTTCATTGAATGAGAAACAGATGTCTGCTGAACATTCTTCTTTATTAATGGCTATGCATCCTCTGCTCTTATTCCATCCTAATCTCCTTACAACCCTCACATTATTGGTATATTGGTAATGCTGGAACCACCTGAAATCTAGAGACTTTTACATGTAATTAGCTTTTTGAAGAAATGATTGAAACTATACCACATGAATCCAAGTCTTTTTTATTTCATTTACTAGTTTTCAAACATGGCTTTCAGAAACAAATATTGGCTGTTTTACTTACATATCTATGGATACAAGTTGTAGTTCGGGACATGTTTGATTGGAACGCACTTGATGATTTTCTTTGTAGCTTTGATATCCTGTTTGCAAATCATTAAAAGCATAAGGCTAAGATAGTTTCATTTTTTCCAGATTCGACCAGTTTATGAATATTCTTTGCATTTCGACACCGATAGCAAGCAATGTAGTCACTAAGCTTTTGTGAAATCCAGATTTTGCATATTTTATCCGTTTCTTCAGTTTTGCTTCCCATATTTCATTTTCTGTATTTATTAAACTTAGAATGTTGAAGCCATTGTATGATCTCTGATTAAACGCTTGAATGGAGACGCTCTTAGCTTTCAAAGCAAAACACTGCTTACCTGAACTGAAAAATGTGTTTGCAAGTTTGTGATGTTATTGGTTAAAAATATACATTTTGTGGCAGTAACTCTTTTCCTCTATATGTTGTCAATCAGTTGAAAGGTGAATGGCAAAAGGTGAAGGACTTATTAAAACTGTACTGTGTTATGTATATTGCCCTTCAGAATTCGAGGATGGTTATGTTTTTGTGTTGGTATATGGTTTGTTCCAGTGCTTTGGACCAGTTTTATACTGGCTTCATTTGCAAGTGCATTGCAGTTGTAAAAATATCCTTAGGTGCTGACAGTTGTGTGTGTGAACAGGAAAGTAAAGTTGACTCGAAAAGTCAAGAGAAATGGCCCTACTTTGGTGAGATGAACGCAATCTTATCAAATTCAGATGTCTCCTTGCAAAATTGATTCCAGAACCACCACGTACACCATACCATCAGTCTGCAATAAGATTGACTTGTCTCACAGTGAAGCAGTAGCTGCTTTCTTACGTACGAGTTCATGGAAAGAGGTATGCTATCCTTGCTGCCTCTGAGATAAATATATTTCTTAAGCATAGATTTTCGGGCTACATTAAACTTCCAAGATTCTCCATAATTAAAGAGATAAGCCTATAATAAAGGATGAACCCCCACAGCATTATATTCCTAGAGTTGCTTTTTTGTATTGTATAAAAGGGATACGCATGATTAACCTGGTCATAATATGCTTTATGGCATACATAATCTCCTGTTATACAAAACCCTCTGTCACATATAATTTTGAAAAGTGGATAATCATTACCCCTTAAGCTCACTCATACAAAGGTTTGGGAACATTATTCTGTAAAAAATATACTTATGAGCAAAATCTGTGAAAGGAAATACGAAGTGGCTTCATGGAAAGGAAGATGAAAGAGGAGATGATAAGAAGTTCAGAAAATGAGAGTTGGTCTCTACATTTAGTTTACAATCATCAACTCATATGGATGCAATCTCAAAAACATGAAAGCTAGTAAATGATTGAAATATACTTTTTAGCCAAGTCAGCACGTCCAAATTTGTCGGACCCTGGCAGGGGCATATTGTCTTAGCCCGAACTAATGTCATGCCGTGTCAATGCTGTTACTTAATCCAGAATTGAGGAGTCTGGTTATTAGAGAGGATGATAGGGCTTTCCTGCTCTTGGTTCTGCTGCTGCTGAAATGCTTGGTATTTTACTGTTTTGTGAAGTGAAGTTGATCATATTCTCTTTTGTACAAACATTCAGTGACTCGGATTTGTTGCCAGATATTGCCATTATATGCTGCTCTGATGCGGGGAAATTGTAATGGGAAATTAATAGATGATGGGATCAGGAGATCCGATAAAGTGAGAGGGCACAGGCTAGACTGGATGGAGATCATCTCATGGATTGACCCAGAATTTGTGTATACGTTCGTTTTCCTGTGCTTGTTTTCTAGTAATCATGAAACATAGGAAACCTTGAAATTTTATTTCATGAACTTGGACTGCTTTAATTTAATCCTCGTTAGCTATGTGCTTTATATCAATGCATTAGACCTAACTACGAGATAAGTTGAACGAGAATAATAATGAAAATGAGCTCCCACGAGTTCTGAAATAAGAGTACCAACTCTGGCCTTGTTTGAAAAATTGCTCTATTGATAAATGGTTCATGTAGGTTGCAAGAATGAGATCAAAAGGAAACTAAATATCTACCAATCCAATCATATCTTGATCATCAATCTTATCTATCCTAACACCCCCTTTAAGTGGAGCGTCACATGCTTGAAAACAAAGTTTGGTCCTGAAAAACTCAAACAAAGGGCAAGACAATCCTTTCGTGAAATATCTGCATGCTGAAGTGAAGTCGGAATATGGTGGAGACGAAGCTTGCGATGAAAACAGCTCACAGGGAGAGAATCAATATCAATGTGTTTTGCCTGCTTATGTGCATTGAGATTTTGAGCCAGTAAGATGGCACTGTTATCACAAAGCAGAAGCGGGGTACTAGACAAGAAAAATCAAAGATCACGTAGGAGATGAGAAAGCCAGACAACTTCTACAATAGTATAATAGTATTAGCCAAAGCACAATACTAGGCCCAGAACTTGAACGGAAAACGGTGGGGTTGCTTCTCAACCCTCCAAGAAATGAGGTTGCCACCAAGGAAGAAAACATATCCATACGTAGAACGATGCATCTGCACGGAGTAACCCAACACGTCAAAAGAACAGACCGTGCAAAAAGGCAGACTATAATGCATAGTACCACAAAAATTGCGAAAAATACGAGTAACTGCGTCAAAGTGACCATCCCTAGTATCATGAAGATGCTGACTAACTAAATTAACCGAAAGGCAGGATCATGATGAGTGATAGTAAGATACTGCAATGCACCAACTAGTGACCTACAAAGAGTTGAGTTGCCAAATTTTAAAAGCTGCAAGGTGAAATTTTGTGTTGATTTTTGCAAAAATATCATTGTCTAAAATTTAGTCTGCCTCACAGAAATCATGTCAACTATAAATGATAAATGAGAGTGAAAGTGTAAAGGAGAAAAAGAACAGAAAATACTAGATGAATTAAAAGGAAGGTGGGGGATTCTTTGGAAGAGAATTTCCATACAGCATGAGAAATCATGTGAAAATTAATGTAAAAAAGAAAAGAACAAAAGCAGATTAATTTGAGAGGCAACATGAGAGGAATCATCATCAATTAAAACATGTGCAAATTAACAAAATTTGGGGTCTCCGCTGGAGCTGGCCAATAGCATCACTCTGCACACAACTAACTTCGACCACCTTAATGCAGACACTGCCCTCACCGTTTCATCACCATGCAGATAGCTATCAAACGTAAATTCGGACAAAATTTGCTAAGAGGAGCACAAATAGTCTATTATACATACCAATCCCTGAGAACATAATCCAGCACTGCAAAGTTTAGCTCTTGAACCTAACACTACGACTGATACCAGCATTAATACCCGTCGTTTCTCCACCATACGGACCAGTTGGCTTCCGAATCTCTCTAACTTGTCCCTTCCTACGTTCCACTGTTTTCTTGTGTTTGAGCTGAGAGACACAGAAACATAGAGATGTCAGCAATGTGGTCACACATTTAAAAAAAAAATAACCAGATGCAAGAGACAGTAATGTATTCATGTACCTTGTACTTTTTTCTTGGATTTTTTATGAGCTTCTTCCTAGATCGAGTTAATCCTCTATTCTTCTCCATCTGATGATTGGAAGAAGAGCAAATGGTTGGAAAGCTGGTCACAAGCTGAAAATTAAAAACCAAGAAGGGGCCAACCCAACTGTTACCTGATTACTAATCTGGCGTTTCCCATCTACAAGTGGTTCTGACAAAGGCTCCGCATTTACTGACCTGCAGGGAGAACCGTAGCATATAAGCAGTCCAACTATTGGCCTTATCCGTGATGCAAAATAAAAAAAATTGGGACTAAGAAGTTCTATAATGTACAGCAATAGATAACTTTCTAACACAACTAACACAACTACAGCTTACAAAGGAGAAAATTGTCTATCAACATTTGAATAGAGCAGACCAATGCCATTGATTGCTTCATTCAGCATTTAAACTTGTAGCATTAGAAATATAAATGGAACTACTGGTTTCATTCAGCATTTGAACAGATATCCCAAGAGAGGAAAATTTATATGAGTTCGGATTTAGAATAATACTGTATATGTTTCCTTCACTCAGAGCCAACTGTTTGTAAAAACCAAGCACTAAGAGTTGTCAATTCATATTTTTAGACTCATAATTTCTTCCCGCGACTACGCGTGAAGTATTATTCAAAATTTCTAAGTGAATAACAGGTCCAGCGGACCAAACGTTGAATGGAGAAATAGAGGAGCAAACACAGAAATGAAATAAAAAAATTACTCCCCCCCCCCCAAACAACTTTGTAATTGTACTTGGTTCAAGAAACTGATAAAAAACATTTCCCTTGATAACATTTAATATTATTGGAGAGTCAGAATTTGATTGCTAAGCCCAATGAGCCCAGAATCCAACACTCAAGTACTGTACTTACTAGGCAAGAAAACAAAAGAACAATTTTAAATTAATATTACAGCACCTACAAACCCATAAGCTTATCAAGATCAAGATGCTCCTGTATCAGCTAAATACACCATGGCAGATGGCAGTGCTAAACATGCTTTTTAGTTGAAAAGGCTTAAAGATTGCATTGCAGTGCAGCTAAAGATTATACAGGTTTAGTTACTCGACTCTGATTGGAGGCAATTCACAAGTTCCCCCATAAATGTAACAAACACATTATATTACTTGACCCTGAAGAGTCGACCATAGCTCCTCTCAAATGAAATTACAACTTTTTTGGGTAGGTAAAAGTGAATGAATGAGGGGTATGAAAGGGGGGGGGGGGGTCGAAGAAAATATTAACATAAAGTCAATTAACAAAGAGAAAAAGCAGAGCGAATAATGAACCACAGAAGCCAGATTCCCACCAAAAGTCCTGCCCCCATGAAGTTCATAAATCGAAGAAAATAAGCAATCAGCATGTAAAATACATTGAGAGTTCACTTTGTATTTAAGGTTAAGATCCAACCTTGAATACTTCTGTAATTTTGCTGCAAGCTTCACAGAATGCTCCTTCTCCACTTGATTGTAAAACTCCAAATCAGATTCTGATTGATCATCCAAAATAGTGTCAGAAACTCCATCACTTTGAGGACTTCCAGGCATGTCATCCACATCATCAACAGATTTAATTCTAGCTCCAGCCAAAACTCTCAGTTCATGTTTTCTACGCCTTTCTCCAATATCATCCCTCTTTGGCAGATCATAATCACCCGAAATAACCTGACAGAGGAATAAACTTTATATGGATAAACACTGGGTGTGTTTCTTATCAGAAAAATGCCTAGTAAATAACAAAAAATTCACATAGTGCAAAGTAACAATAACTAGAAAGTAACTGGTGTAGGGCAAAAAGATGCTTCCACCACCAGATCAAATCTCACATTAAAAATTGTTCTGTACCCAAAATGGAAACAAAAAAAACTCATTTGTCTTGATACCTTAGCTTTACTCTCATGACGAGCTACAAGCTCAGAGAGTTTATGTGCATGCAAAGGACTTCCATTCCCCATGCCTGACTGATTATTAACCTTGTCCAAATCCATAGCATCATCATCAAAATCATCCAGTGTCTCAAGCTGCCTGTTGAGTTTCATGATTTAAACATATTTATCAGGATAACTTCAGTATTCATACTAGTATCCTAAGCGGGTGTGAACAGGGAGAGGGGGAGAGAGTGAATCTCGAGTGATATGCGTACCCATTCAAAGGTCGAGGTCGCTTTCTAGTCCCTTCATTATTATTTGCGATGGATGTTAAGATGCCTTTTTCTCTAAGTTTCTGTTCAAGGTCAGCCCTTACTTTTAACATCTGCAGACTTTGCATACCAACTTCATTGTCCTGAGAATGTGGTGCCAAAGTAGGTTACAAAATAACATTTGCAAACTTTTAACAATATAATATATAGGACAACAGTTGATCGACTTGCAAGAAAGTTGGGCCCATTATGAAAATGACAGAAGTAACAGGAGGAACAAGAACCAAGTAAAAGTGGAGTTGCCCCACATGTGACTAACCTGCTGCTTAGTATATGATTTTTTCAACTTCTGTTCTTTCATTGGAATTTCATCCACCTATAATACAAACATGAGAAGATGAGATAATAGAGTTGATCGAACTCCAAACCCCAGTTATAAATAATCAAGATGTGATGTGATATAACCTAGATATTACCTCATATTTGTCTTGTTTATGAGCTGGGGCAGCCGAGGACTGATTAATTCCAGTTGCAGGGCAGGATTTCATTGTAGGATACTTCTCAACCTCCCTTTCCCCTGTTTCAGCACTATGATCCCTCACCAGAATATCCTCAAGCTGAGGAGGAAGATTTTTGTCGAGTTCTCTCATCTGCAATGAAAATATTTAAAGATAAATTTTGTAAAGGTGGGTCGAGGTTTCCAGAAAATTGAATAAATAGGTAACTTTAATTACTTTAAAGTAAATTTAATAGAGCATACAAACAATCCCACAAAGCCCACTTCTAATAAAAGCCTTTTCCCCCTAAAAAAGCCCAACAAGGTCTCCCTTGACTTTCATATTAAGATAATTCAGCAAATATGAGAATATTATTCAACTAATACAGATAGTAACCTTGTCCAACAAACTTTTAATCTCCACTAGGCGAGAAATGACAGGATGATCGCGAACAGGCTGCCCTTCTGACTTGAGAAGAAGGTAAAAGGTTATTGCTTGGCAATAGGAGAGCAGAAGCTGTTGCTTCATCTGCACATATTCTAGGAGAACAGGTTGCCCTTCTGGCGATGCCTTATCTGCATCTCTGATCTGTACAATGCAAAAAGAGTATATAAAGTTACAGTAGAGAGTGTGATTATTTCAAAATCAATATACCCCGAGTTCCTACATACTCCTTGTCAATTTGGTAATATAATAGATCATATAAGCAACTCACAGAGCACAAATTTCCTAGTAGTTATCAACCATCCAAAACATATAAGAGGGACTTTGGTTTAATTAATACCAAGATGTCAAGATCTTGTTTCACTAAGTACCCCAAAGAAAAAAGCTTCCTCATTATGGATTTCTTTTAATATATGCATATAATTTCCATCAGTAAGACAGGTATCATTCACTGTGTGAAAAACAAAAACAAAAAAATCAGAAAAGAGACCAAAAGATCAAACCTTGTTTAGAAGCGGATTCACTTTGTTCTCAAGTTGTTCAAGGGTATCACCAAACTCTGATAGCAAGCCAACCAGCTCTGGTGCAGAACTGTCCAAAAATGAGTTCAACGGGTAAGAAACATAAAATACATAAGCTGGGGCGATTGTTTATATTAAAAGTTATAATAGAATTTCAGCCTCTTTTTTTTCTGGAAATAATTGCCACTATTTAAAGAAAAAATGTTATCCAGGTGTAATAAGAGGTTCACCTATACACCACATCCATTTGCTCTTCCCTGGTCATTTCATTCAAGTCTTTTGTCACTTCTTCATAAGCAGTAGTGGAATCATCTTCAATTTTCTTCCCCAAAGTAGCTTTTGACACAGGTTTTCCATGAGCCAAAATTTCCTAAGGCAGAAAAGTTGGAAAATTAAATTACAAGACTTCTCTTCAAACAAAATTCGACATCAGTTTTCCAATGTAAACATACAAAACCCACCTCAAATGTTAGTTCCTTCTCACTATCATTCTCACTGATGTCCTCAAGACCAAAATCTTCTTCAGTTAATGATTTTGCCTTTTCCTTTTGCATTCTTACAACCTCAGCCTCCTCTTCAGCAGGAAGTTCTTCATCACTTGATTGTATCTAAAAAGATTGAATTTGAAAAATTGCACAAGTTATATTGATATACCAAGTATTGGTAAGATCATGTCTATTGGTCACAAAGAAAGCACTGTACAGAAATAATTTACCTCGTAATCAACATTGTCGCCATCGTAATAAATATTCTTACTTCGGCCCCATTGAGCCGCGCCTTCTTCCTCTTCAACATCGTCATCCATTTCCTCCTCAACCCCACCAACCTGAGCTCGTAAGTACTTTTGCTGCCTTGCAACTATGAAAATAATACAGCTTTCTCAATTGAAGTTGACATAAAACTCTTTATGACTGAACATTACTTCATAAAATTAAATAATGTGTATCTGAAATCAAGGCGAAAGCCAGAGCAAAAAGAATAAAATATGTGCACTGTTTATTATCTCAATTTTCTTATATATGTTCCAGTAGAGGAGAAAAACACATTATTTTGGAAGATAGAAGCAGACAATCATGCGGTCTTTTGTTAAATCAACAAGCTATGAATCTGCGGACTGGCTAAGCGTTGTCCAGTATATCAATAAGATAGGGAATTTAAGAAAGTAAAAGGTTGAGCTTTTTATCTTACTCTTAGCAGCAAGACCAGTAAGTTGAGATCCATCATCATCTTCATCATCATCATCCTTAAAGCACAAAAGTTGATGTTACGAAGTGTTAATCAATAATAATGCAAGACATCTTCCATTAAAAAATCATGGTAAAAGCTTATAGTTCATACAGTGAGAATATCTCAAGAAAAATAAAATGGCTCACCTCAAAATCAAAAACTGGTTGGTCAATGTCTTCATCAGACTCTGCTTCATCTTCATTCACATCTAAAGGAACTATATCTCTCTGTTTGTGAACTTCAAACATAAACTAAAACAATTAGCAAATACCCATAAAGCCTAAACCATTAACTCTAATCAGTAGATACGAAATTATACTTACAGGCATCAATTTCATCATTCATGAGATCGTCTTCGCCAGCATCATGGAGTTTGGACGTGGTCGTTGGGGAATTACTATCTTTCTTCTTGAACTTGCCTCCCTTTCTTCCCATCTTCTTTCTACGGCCACTATCAATCTATGAGGTTCAACAAGAGCGCAAAGAGTTGTCGTTGTATTTTGATAGCGATGAGAAGATGAATAGTCCCCAAGAGAAATTGGTTCAAATGAGCAGCAGCGTTATCTGGCGGCTGAGGGACGCGGGAGAGAACTTGGCAACACAGTTTCAAGGAGCCGGCTCGCCTAGGCGAAACAAACCTAAGAAAAACAATTGGGATATAATATTAAAAAAAACATTATAGCCACACCATTTCCGACGTTGATTGTAAATAAAATGGTTAAAATACCCCTAGCCTAAAAATTAAAGGTGTCACGCAAGTTTTACGTGCCACTCCACCGGCCACCACCACTGCCCACTGGGTCTCTTTTCTCATTTAACACAGGCCGCTATGGAGATGCATGTTGAATGTACAAGGAGCATTTGCGACAATCTACTCCAAATAATCTACTCCAATCCCAGACAAGTTTTCCTCAAACATTTGGACAAAAGAGAGAGTGAAATCAACATCGTAGTAAACTACTACCCACCTTGTCCGACTGATTTAGCCCTAGGCAGTCACGCATACCGACGACAGCGCCCTCACCGTCCAAATCCAGTTCGACAGCTCCGGAGGACTGCCAGTTTACAAAGACCGGAAATTCGTGGCGTCGGAATGGTTCATCGGGGATTTACCGGCGAGCATCGGAGAGTTTGGGTTCGAAAGCCCTTGGCATCGCATGGTTTCGCAGAATGTTGAGCGAGTTTCAGTGGCGAACACTAATCGGGAAAACACGCGCTCCACATCCTCGTCGAAGTGAGCCACTGCACTGGTGGGAGAAGGTCTGGGAGGGGCGTTGAAGGTCTGCGGTGGTCGGAGAAGGTCGAGGGTGGGGCGAGCCACTGAAGGGCGGAGCTGGCGGCGGAGAAGAATGGCGAGAATGCGGCAGAAAG
>JAULKJ010000003.1:2785542-2797359 GCA_032355405.1 Rubia balearica
TGTTAGCATCTGAAAATAGAATATACAAATTCAATCAAGAGCATGATCATACAGAGATTCACTAGATGAAAACATTTCTGGGCCCGTGAAGAAGGATGAATTAGCGGTACGGTGATAATACCAATTCTCTTACTTGCCATTCTTCCTTCCTGTTTGGGCAAAATTTGAGCGGAATCTGGACTGTTACACCTTAATTTGGATGTTCACATGGCCCTTTTGCCTCTATTGTTTCTGTTTAATAGTGTTTCTACCCATCCTACGTCTTCTTCTTGTTCTTATATTTGTTTACTTACTAATTAAAGGACTATTTATCATAAATTTAATGAATCTTAAAGCTTGAAATATTAAGATTTTGTTATAAAACATGGATTAATTAGTAAGAATGTTAACATATGCTAATAGGGGGAAATAATTGGAGAAATATGTCCCAAATCACCTGGGAGACTAAGCATGGATGTAAAAGAAAATTGAGGGTAACAGAAACAATAAAGTTTAGAAGGATGGCTGGACCCACCAGGCTAAATATATTAAGTGACTGAGTAGTAGAAACATGTTAGGCATAGTCCTAATAGATGAAGAAAGCGAGAGAAATGTGCCTGAAATTGTTGGACATGTATCAAGAAGCAGTGGTTCTTACTGAAGGGAGATAAGGAAGAAAACTATTTAAACAAATGATATAAGATACATATGTTTGTCTATATGATGTAAACGAGTGAACGTATAAGAAAATAATATCTATATAGCCAATCAAACCACTTGTTTAGTTAGTGGTGGTGTTTATTTATTTATGTATGTATAATTGAAGTGAACTTTTGCACTTGATCCTTGTTTATTTACTTTTGGTGTTTCCCAAGTAATGAAATTAGCTTTTGGTTTACTTGCTTAAAAATCCTCTGGCTATTCGGGTTTTGGTTTTTTCCCAAGCATTAACAGAAAATTTTAATGATAATACTCGTAAGCCCTACTCTTACAGTAGCTCTGCCTCTACTTAAGCCATTGAGTTTGTTGTAAGGAGCTCCTCAGTTGGGCCTTTGGGACATCTTTAAGTGCCCATTAGACAGTACAAATGGGGTGGTCTTTTTAGTTCTCAGTTTAACTTCTTATTACAGACTTAAATGCAAAGTGCTGGAGGATAGAGTCATATAGGCATACTTTGAGTGCTATCATTGCCAGTCCTAAGATTGTTTGTCAAGGGTATTGCATGGAAACCTACTTTCTCTAATGAAGGATTGCCCTTTCCACCTATGTCAACTTGTATGCACTTCCAGTCTCAAGTTTGGGTAGTGGAGGGCTGCATTAACTTGATAGTCAATATTAATTTTTTCGTGCCAAATCTCATATGATATGGATCATATAAAAGTCCTGAAGTCTAGGATGTAATATTTTGGTGAAAATGGCTACACTTACATGCGAATTCGGGCATTTTTAAGTATAAGCAAGAATTTTTAATATATGGAGAGGGGATATAATGAAAACTTTAAAAATATTATCATAGTTGGAATATTGAAAATCTAGCATGTACACGATCTTCAAAAACGGAAGTTGATCATTATATCTTTAATCACTTGCAACAATAATCAAAAGTTGAAATTTTGAAAGTACTCCTTTTTTACAGTTAGATTGCAAAAATGAACTTCTCATTATTTGTTGAAAGTTATTCAGACATTCTCAAGTTGAGTGGATATTTTAAAATTTGATCGGTATTATGTGTTATGATATCATGATAAGGTTGATTTGCAAAAATGAGAATAATGCAATGGATGTGATGTGTTACAGAAATGAAAATGGTGATATACTAAGATGATTGAGTGATGAAATTATTTTAAATTCAGTAGAAGCATCTCTAATAGAAAGAAAACAGAGAGAAAGATGTCTAAAATGCTTTGACCATATATATACCAGACATTCAGATGTTGCAGTTCACAAATTAGAGAATCTACTAAATAAATTATAGATGATAGGAAATACTTGAAAAAACTCCGAAAGTGAATGTGAAGAAAAAAAGTTATACTTAGGTGTAAGTGTTATCATGTATCTTGACTGAAAATGATAGCAAAGTATGACCCATATTGCTGACTGTACACTTTCTGTTTGAAAGATTAATTGTTGTGGTATGATCACCCTTTAGGCTCTCTGTTTGAAACAAAGTGACTACTCCATTTAAAGAAAAACCTGTGATAGCTATGCTTTTTGTTATAAACAAAGGATCAACAGCATAACAAAAAAAAACAGGGAGTGGAAATTGATCATGAAGTTTGATTTATTAATTAGATTGAAACTTAAGGGGTGCTTGTCTTTAGAAGATCTAGTAGAAGTATGTGGTCTGCTTGTATAATCATATCCATGATAACTATGGACCATTTATCCAAGGAACCTCAATATTGTGTTTCTTTATTTTCATCGTTGGTAGATTTTTCTGGCTTCGATACAAGCATGAATGGAAGTTTATGTTTTCATTGCCACTCTAATAAAATGCTTCATTATTCGTAGTGTTTCTACTGCCTGCTAATATATTAATGAGAGTTTATCCATTTAGATCCCTGAACTGGTCCTTTCTACTCTTCAAGGACACATGGCTTGTTTTTTCAGGTTAGCCTCCTCATTATCATCTAGTAAGTACTTTCATAGGCATCATGTGAGTTACATACTAAATGGTTTTCCTTTTGTTACAGGACATATGGAACATGGGTTGCTAGGAATCCAACTCTTGTGCTGTTTTCATCCTTGTTGATGGTGATTGTATTTTGTTTGGGTTTAATCAATTTTAAGGTGGAAACACGACCTGAGAAGGTAAGTATTTGCCATTACCTAAGTACTGTGATTATCTGTTTACCAAATGAAAATGGTTACATCTACAGATTACTTCGTAAAAAAGAGGAAAAAGATTACTTGGTCATACTCTTAAGTTTCTTCGCGTTGCTTTTACTTTTGATATGTTTTTACTATTGAAAAACACAAGATTAATCTATTTTATAATTCAATTACCTACTTGCACACTTTCAATTTTGTATTCCTTTTCTGGATGTATGAAACTTCTCTTTGAATAATAGGCTAGAACAAAAGGAGTAGCCTGTAGGTATTTTCTTTCCATATAAAATTTCAGCTTGGTTAGTTTTTGGTCTCGTGCAATCTAATCTCAAACATTACGAATTACTTTTCCCTGATGGATGGCTTGCTATTAAATAGACAGGATCTCATAGTAATTTGGTTGGTTACACTCAAGGTTATCATGGCGCCACATTGACGTCCTGTTGGCTGAGATTTTTATGTGGTGTTTTTCTCATAAATTAGCCTTGGAAACCGTTTAGAAAGTTTTGAAAAATCAATCAGAAGTAAAGAAAGTAGAATATATGAAGAAGACTAGTTCTTTGATGAAGGAAATAAAAATAGAATATGAACAAGACCTTTTATTTTTTTCTCTTTAATAAACAAGGGCAACTTTAGCATTCAAAAATGAATTCCATTGATACTAGTAGAACTGGGAGAGTTTAGTCTAGTTTGTAAGCTTTATGGGATAATATCTTGAAATAATTCATTGCAGCTTTGGGTGGGCCATGGAAGTAGAGCAGCTGAAGAGAAGCACTTTTTTGATAGTCACCTGGCTCCTTTCTATAGGATTGAACAGGTATTACTTTTCCATCCTTGTTTGTTTAGTTGCTTAATACACTATCAGAAGAGACATCCAACCTCAGAACTGGGAGAGTTTAATGTAGCTTAATCGTAAGCTTTTGATTTCAAGCTTGCATCCATTATATATATTGGGAAATAGAACATTGGATAATGAAGCTGAGAATGTTTAAGTAAATGAAGCTTAAGAATATTTTTTCATTGAAGCTTGTTCCTTGAGCTGAAATATTCCTATCCTTTTTCATCTTTAAAGATTTCTGGCAAATACATGTTATATATGATATATGCCTTTCAAGACAATCCTCTTCATGGCCAAATATTTTCTTCTTCTTTTTCTTAATATATAATTATCTTTATTATTGACTTTTCTTCAGCTTATAATATCTACCATTCCGGATCGTGAGGATGGGAAATCGCCCACAATAATAACTGAAGATAATTTCGAGCTACTTTTTGACCTTCAAAATAAGGTATTCGCCCATTGCTTCCACTAGGCGAAAAGAAAGGGTACTTGTAGGGGGTAAAATGGCTACATTTTACTAGTGGGGTTATTTACTATGTGTTTTGACAGGTTGACAAACTGCGTGCAAATCATTCTGGCACTGTAGTTGGACTGACTGACATTTGCTTAAAGCCGCTTGGTGAAGATTGTGCAACACAAAGTGTTTTACAAGTTAGTCACAATTGGTTTCTTGTGGGCATTTAATTGACCCTCTAGCTGTGCTTTTCTTGATGGTTATTATTGTTCAAAGTTATGCACACTGTTCTTGGTAACCCAGACTACTGATTTTGAATTCGGAATGCTTGGAATAAGTTTGCCTTTTAGTCTTGACCAGGAATAATTTTAGCTATTAAGATATGGAATAACTGTGATAAAAACTTAATGTGGCAGTGGGAAAGAAAATAATAAATGAATATGCTGGAAGACCCGATGAGGTTGGAGGGGTTTGTTAAGCCAAAAAAAAGAAGTCCAAGGGTGATGAGTGAGATCTGGAGGATAGCATAGGATCAATATGAGACACACTCATGACCACAACAATTAAAGCAGTTGGAATTTTATAGTGGAATCCAGTAAAGATGCCAAAGACCCTAGATTTGAGCTCATTAGTTTGGAGTTTACCCTCCATATTAAGCAATGTAGACTTAGTAAGAATCTCTGAAATTCACATGTTCACCTGTCCATCAAGCTCAAGGAGTGTCATTGGCACAATTAGGGTTGCACATGTGTAGCATGAATTCCTGGCAGTTAACCTGATAGTTATGGATGGTACAATATAGTCGCAAAACTCACAACTTATTCTGTTGCTACCTTGTGATGACTTGTTATTGAAAAAAAAGTGTTTATGCTGAATATATGCAAGCAGCTGCATGTTTAAGCATATCATTATGGATTAATGCACCTCTCCTTGGTGTTGACGTTTACTTACCTATAGGTTCAATGGTGGCATGTCAGTTATTTGCTGCACACAATAAGTATGTGTGTGTATCTATATGCGCACATGCACAAATCTACACATATATACATGAGAAATTGACAGTAGACCTATGATAGATTCTGAGAAAAGAAAACAAAACTCCGATGTGACTTGGTTTGTATCAGAAGTCCTATCATGCACAATGAGTTTCTGTTCAAATATCTAGAATCACTACTCTAGTGAGTTAATGTTTGACAGCGAGTATAAGAGGTACTGGCGGATTTTCAAGAAAAAGCATTATTTTGCCAATTGTTATCATCTTCCACTTAGTGTACTTCAATAGTAGCTCAACTGTGTAGTAACTGTTGGCTTCTGCTTGTGTTTGTTTTTCATGCTTGTTTTACGTGCCGTTGATTGCTCTAAGCTCCTTAGATGATTTCAGAATCAATCTTAACATTTTTTTTGTCTTGACAGTATTTCAAGATGGATCCTGACAACTTTTACAGTTACGGAGGAGTTGATCACGCTGAGTACTGCTTTCAGGTGTGCATGTATAAAATTTTATTTATTGACGAATATTTATAAAAAAATTGGTATAAAATAATCACCAGTGAACTAATTTCTTGAAATTCCTGTATTAAAATAATCTATCTCACCTTAAGACATACTCTTACAATCTTTACATTGTTGAGATCACTATATCTCGTTGGGCAACCATCAATTTTGTTAGTAAATAGAAACTGTTCTATATTAATAGTTCAATTTTTATCCATTATAATGTTTGTTAATTTATAGCCTATGTAATGTTTAGACCATATATTTTGTATTTAGCTCCTACATATAGGTTACTGAGTAGTTTTGACAATAAATTTTGAACGTGTTTTTACGTTTTAAGATTTTCAATGCCCTCTTAACAGTTTGTTATACAAAACCCATAAGAGGCACTCATGTGCTCACAGGTCGATTTAATCAAGGGAAAATCTGTCTTTTTCCATAATTACTAGAAATTTAAAATCAAAATAAAAAATCCACCCTTCCCCTTCTTTCACTATCTGCCATCACCCACCTTTATTCTCCAAACCACAATCCCTACTCACCCCCAAATCTATCTCTAGTGTAGTCCACTCCACAGAATTCTGCTGCCTTTTTAGAATGCTACTTTGTCAAAGCTGGGGCTGGTGCAAAGGAAGCCTTCTAGGTGCTCATCTGAGACCCTTGGGTTGAAATGGCAAAGTTGGAGCCCTAATATCCCACTCCTTTTCATCCTAGATTCTTGAAATGCAACTGCAAATCCTGGTGTGGGAGCTTGATGGGGCATTTGTCATTGTTTTAGAGACGTGCAAATTCTAAGCTGAAGATTAGTTGGCTTCATATTATGAGATTTCTGTCTATATATTTTGGTTTAAACTTGAGTATTCAGTTGGCTCTGCTTTTCCACAATTTTAAGTCTGAGTTCATTTTTTATATGAAGAATGGAGGTCAGAATGTGGGTGGTTCATTTTTTGGGTGGGTATGGTGCCTTAAATTGCGCTGGTCATCTGGTGCGTTAGTAGAGATGACTGTTTTATTGTGCTTGGATTGTTGAATTATTGGATGATTTGGCATGAAATGAGATTGGCATTACATTGATTTTTTGGATGAATTTGGAACTAAGATGATGGTATATTTTGGGGATGAGTTTAGCAATAAATTTGAACTGGTTAAATTTTTGGATGAATTTTGCATTATATTGGGCTTAGGTTGATTTTGGGATGATAGAAATATCGACGGAGCGGTGAAAACTGAGATATGGGCAACAAGATTAATGGCGATGGAGGTATCCGCGGTTGATTGTAGGAACCTCTAAAGAAAATGTAAAAATAACGTTTAATATTGATTAATTGTCTGATTAGGTTAGTTTAAATTATTAAAATTTTAATATGTTTGATTACGATAGATCACAAACAGGCTAGTTGAGGTTATATCAAATTATAAGAATTGTACAAGGCATAACCTTAAACATAAAACACTAAAAATCTGATTGACTTGTTATGATTAAGAATATCAAGATTACATCATATAGAATACGTTTTTCTTTTTATTAAGGTGTAATCATGAATAAAATGAGCCTGTGAGTGTCACATTAATTGAATAACCATTAGGCTAATTTCCCATCAAGCATATGAATATGTGAGCATTGCATGAGATGGATACTGGATTTTGTAATGGAACCAGTTAAGGGCATGAAGACCTTAAAGTGATAATATTGAAAGTTCTAAAGGGCATTTAGAGTGTCTTGGCTTATAAGCTGCTTTGCTAATAAGCCAAACAACTTTTGGTAAACTCCTAGAAATACTGCTTATTTTAAAAGCAAAATCTATTTTAATATAAATTTAATTATGATTTAGTGCTTATATATCAATATATTTATTGGTTCGTTCAGTTACATAAATCTCAAGAGCTTAATTTTATTACTTTTCTAACTGATTGTGCCACCTGCTCTGTGTGTAATGAAATAGTGTTAGCTTATTTACAATATCCCAATTTATATACTTGTCTCCTTTCTATAGGCATCACCACTGTAGCTTCACATGTCAAATATAATATTTCAACTACCAATTCTGAAATACTTTTTTGAGAAGTCACCTTTTCTTGTATGTGCACTGTGTCTTTCACTCCATTTAAGGTTCACCATTAAGTGAAAATTTATAGTCTAAATGATACAATGTCTTTCAACCTTACAAGATAGTGAGATAAGATCCATATAACCGCCACAACATAATGGGATAAAGGCTTTGCTGTTTCGCAGTTTCACTCTGCTTTATGACTGAACGGTTAAGTATGAGAGAGAATAATCATGACTCTCTTCCATCAATGTGTGTAGGTAAAAATTAGACCCATATCATTGGCATTTGATGATAACTTAGCCCTCTAGGAATTTCAGTTTACATTTTTATGCTGGTAATTCTATATGCCATCAATTTTCTTTATCATAGATCCAACTTTTTTCCATTTCAACTTTCAGCATTACACTTCTGCAGAGACATGTTTGGCTGCATTTAAAGGTCCCCTTGATCCAAGTACTGTTTTGGGGGGCTTTAATGACAATAACTACGCCGAGGTAACATTTAGTTACTGCCGTCGATGGAGAAAAACTCACACTGATGCCTTTTTTTGTTTCATCATACTGATGGAGTTCAAAACGCATACTTTCATGTCATGACTATGAGGATGGAATATTTCTTTCAGGCATCAGCATTTATTGTCACGTATCCAGTTAATAATGCAAACAATGAAGTGGGCGATGAAAATGCTAAGGCTATGGCTTGGGAAAAAGCTTTTATTCAGCTGGCCAAGGTTGATACTCTTGACTTTAATGTACATTTTTCTATAGTGAATCTTTTGTATGTTTGAACTGTGTTTGTCCCTTGCCTGTGAAAAGTTTTATTTCCCTTTATTTTTCCTTATGTATTGATTTTCTATATATGTTGATCTGTGGGTTTTCTTTTGTCAGACAGTTGTATTAGTCAACATTGAGATTGCATTCAATCCTACGCTGTGACCCTTGGCAAAATGTTTTTTCATTGGTTAAATGTTAAACTAATTAGATTTGAAATATTTTGCACTATGAAGGAATTATTCTTGTGAGTCAGAATTCTGGATCTTAGATAGTTCTATGTATCAACCTTTGCATCCAGAGTAGTGATAATCACTCTTAAAGAAAGATGGTTATGTTTCATGTTGGAATGGAGAAGTAGATAAAAGCACGTTTTTAGAATATAACTATTCTAAGTTTAGTGGGTTTTAAGTTTTCATATTTTAAATATTTTGAGCTAAACGTTCAATATTGAAAGCATCGTTATTTGGGGATTTGTGGGATGATGGTTTATGTTCAGCGTCGTTGAAATTCAGTTCAGAAATATTTTCTTGTTTATGTTATTGAATGTTTATTGGTTACTGTCAATTCTTTAACATTGCATGCTAACTAATAATAATTCAATATCATCAAATTGGATCTACTGAGAAAGGCACCTTTTATTGTGTGGAAATGCAATCCTGATTTCCTGAACATCCTTGCCTACCGTATATAATTTTTCCTGTTAAGATTACTGAAACCATCTCATTTAAAGTTCCAAATTTCCTTAGACTTTCAGGTGTGGTACCAATATTAAGTGCTTGTCATCAGTTTCAATGCAGCATAATAAGCTCTGTGCAGTGGAAGTTGCACTGATTAAGAATTCTCGATATAATATGGGGAAAACCACAAAAATGACCCTTTTTTTGTGAATGTGCCGAAACAACCCTGAGTTCTTCGAAAGTGCTGCAACAACCCTAAGTGTTCGTCGAATGTGCTGAAACAACCCCGAGTATTAGTTAAATGTTACCATTATGTGTAGTTGGGGCCAAAACTAATGCCAAAATTGCAGGGTCATTTTGGCACTTTTAAAGAACTCGGGGTTGTTTTGGCACTTTCGGATAAAACAATGGGTCATTTTCGCACACTTCTCTATATGTATTTTCTAGTTATATTTGACATTTTTCTTTAACTTTATTCATCATTCATTTTCTAGACTTTTGGAGAGTTGAATAATATTAGAAAACAAGTATGAATGCATACTCTCTTTAGTATAAAGGAATTAAATGTTGATGATGCTGGACACTAATATATGATTTGGCAGTAATGGAAAACTGTAGGACAATTTTTACTGATTAAAGAAGTTCCTTTTAAGTGGTTTGTAATCCTCAGCATTACTAAAAATTCTTAACGGGCCTTTCATTTGTGACATTATATTGGTTTTTCTTGGTTCCTATAAATGAGTGGTTGGTTCCGGTATTGCTATGGTTGCATGTCTTCTCTAACATGCAATCATGATGGCAGGATGAATTATTGCCGCTGGTGCAATCTAACAACATGACCCTTTCATTTTCATCTGAGGTTTCAATTGAGGAAGAACTGAAAAGAGAAAGTACAGCAGATGTCATAACAATATTGGTAAGCTTGTTAAATTTAGGGGTGGTTTTGTTGCAGAGCATAAGTTGAATATTGTTTTGTAGATTGGTTTAGCTGTCATTTCAGAACTGAACTTATTACTTTTGTTGAAATTGCATTAGAAATAGAGAAGTATTGTTGCTGGTTGTTTCTGTAAACATATTAGAGAGCAATTGCGGTTATAGTCTTTGCTATCAAAATGCTGAAGTTGACACTGGCAATATTGGCTTAAATCAGATTTAAAATTTATTCCAGAAGAGTTACGTTAGGATAAATTTAAGGGGCTAAGCAGAACCATCAGTTCTTGGCCTTCTGCTCTGGCACTTCACATATATGGGAGCTGAGTTGCTCATATTAACTACTTCAGATATCGTATGCAGGTTTTAGTCGTTTCCTGTTTCCTCCAATAATCAACTTAATCTAGCATCAACACCATTTGGATAAAACTTTTGTCATCGCCTTCAGTTTGGAAACCTGTTTCTAAAGTTTGTCCAAATATATGGCCTAGTGTACAGTAATGACCTACAGTAACAACTAAGCCTGGGGCGGCTATATAGATGATATCTCGCCATCTGCCAGAAAAATACCCTATATGAAGTAACCATCTCACCAAAACTTCAGAAGAAGGTGCAGCACCATTTTAACCCAGTCATTTTTTTTGCCTTGGTTCTGTTAAAGATTTTTCCTTAGATGTTTATTCTGGGTAGTTTATATTAATTGTCCTGTTCTACAAGGTACTAACCTCCATGGATTACATGGTTCAACACATAAACTATTTGTAACCATTTTCCCATTCATAGCAATAGTAATTGGTTTACAATTATATGGCACAAATGTCCATATTAGTAAAGGTAAGCCATATCAATTCCAGGTCGTGGGGAGCACATCTCTCTCTCTCTCTCATACACACACATACGTATACATATATATAATGACAGCGAGTATCTTTGAGTCAGTGTTGCGCTTTTGCATCTTAGAGTTCAGTAGATAAGTGTTGTGATAAGGGATAGTTGAAATAGAAGTATAAGTGTTTAAAAAGCAAGTCTGGGGATAGAAGCGGTTCTATGATTCTTGTAGGGTCAGTTCCTTACTAAATATATTCATAAGCGACAACCGGTATTGAAGAATTCAAGTATAGCATTGATACTGATAGCGAACATTGACTTAACCAGATTGGTAACATATGTGTTCAACTTTGTTGCTTTAATTCATTATAAGCTGAAATATTGGGGTATTTTGATGTAATCTGCCAAAGCTTGGTTTCTTTACACTTTAAAAGATCTGAATCTCGGCATTACTTCTTCCCCCAGGTTAGCTATTTGGTGATGTTTGTTTATATATCTCTGACATTAGGAGATGCTTCAACATTTTCCAATTTTTACATTTCTTCAAAGGTATCTTCTTGTCACTTTTGTTTTTTTGACTTAGTACTTGATACTGTTGGCTACCATCACATCCTTGTAGCATTGTTTATTTTAGTTTTTGTAAAATTGGAAGACGTTATCACTTCATTAATCTGGCCACCAACTTGACTTAACTTCCGTTATATTTATCATTAGGTTCCTTTTATGTTGATTATAGTGCATTTCTTTTGTATGACATCTTTAGGTGCTAAGTTTCAGGTAATGTTGGGATTATCAGGTGTTTTGCTGGTGAAGAAAAGCAAGAACAATGGAAATCAAGCTCAAGACCGAGCTTCAACTAACAAGAGTTTTCAGAGAAGAAAAACAAAACTGAGGGAAAAATTTTCTGGATTATGATCAATAAACTTAGCTTCAATACATCAAGTTCTATCACTATATATAC
>JAULKJ010000003.1:2819826-2829874 GCA_032355405.1 Rubia balearica
TACTCCTCCGTCCCAGCCAAAGGGGCCTATTTTTTTTGTCAATTTTCTAAGATTTTGTTTGACCTTAAATATCAACTAGTATATAAGTTATAATATCATCTTGTGATATATTGTTAGATTCCTTGCAACATGTATTTTCTAAAGAATAATTTTTTATACACCGTTAGTATATGAAACTAAAGTTATTGGTGGTCAAACATAACCTGGGAAAGTTGACAAAAAAAAAAGGCCCCTTTGGCTGGGACGGGGAGTAAGGTTTGTTGGATCATCAAAATACATGAAAAGAAATACTATCAAGTAATAGAAATGAATCATCAAGTTTGTTCGTAAAATTGGACACATTACGGACACATTATGCGAAAATGGGAAAAAAAATAACACACGATTTTGTTCGACCCAAATTCTTAACTCGCGAAATTTTTATAATCCGAAATTATTAATTTTTCAATTATTTATGCCCAACACCTCTAAAAAATATTTGTACCCAGATCCCTTATTCCCCAATAAATTATACCTCATTCCTCTATAATATTTGTAAAAACTCCATTTAACCTTAATTTCAACAATAGACGATCTGATACAAAAATTTACCAAATAATATACACTAGTATTTTGGTATGGTTAAATAAGTGGGTAATATAGTACAGTAATAATTTGTTGCTCCGTAAAAACATAATGTAGACCTTTTATATTATGACACAGTATATATTTCTGCAAAACATTATGACTGCTGGCTCTGAAATGTGAAAAGGGCCTACAAAGTTTAAAGAGAGGATACGAAAAAGACCAGGAGAGGGAGATTTCAAGCCTCTCTGTCTCCCAAAAAAAGTCCTTAAACTCCCCAGGTAAAAGTCAATTAAATGTCCACACACAGAGCATCACTTTATGTTTCATAAATAAATAATAATGTACATATTCATTAGCCTGCAAATGTTGTTGGAAAAATAATAATGCAATTCTGAGGGCATGAGATCAAGATCGCCATAGGTGATTCACCCCAACCGTCGCGTTTCCGTTGAAAACATTAGATCGCGTATCGTTTGAATCTGTGGATTCCGAGAATTTTTTGACGAGTGGAGTGTTTGATTATTGTCAGGAGAGGCTTGAAATTGCGCGCGTGAGTTACACGATGGGGGTGGTGTCGAGGAAGGTGATACCAGCGTGTGGGAGCCTCTGTTTCTTTTGTCCCGCGTTGCGCGCCAGGTCAAGACAACCGGTGAAAAGATACAAGAAGATCCTAACTGATATTTTTCCTCGATCACAGGTGCTTTTTCAATTGTTTCTGTTTTGTGTGCAGTTGAATTTTGGGTGCGCTGAATTTTAGTTTGTATTAGTAGTAGTTGAATTTGTATCTTCTTTTTTCTGTTTGTTACTGGTTTGCAGGATGCGGAGCCGGATGATAGGAAGATTGGGAAGCTTTGTCAGTACGCTTTGAAAAATCCTCTAAGGTTACCTAAGGCAAGTTGTTTTTACAGATTCTGTTGGCCAGATGGTGGAGTTGCTTAGATGGGAGATCTGACTTTTGGTTTCTGTCTGATTTCCGCACTTCAGATTACTGATTTCTTGGAGCAGAGGTTTTACAAGAACTTGCGGACCGAGCAATTTGGTTACGTGAAAGTTGTTTTGCTAATTTACAGGAAACTGCTTTCCACATGTAAGGAACAGATGTAAGTTTGCCTTTGTCAATACTGTGGCTGCATCACTGATTTTTGGTATTCTGTCTAGTCCCTTTTTTGCCTGGAATTGATGTGTTTAGATGTCCTAGTAACTACCAGAGTTATTCTTTTATGGTGGGGAGGCTGTAATTTCCGAGATCGGTGTGTGTTAGATTTGTTAGTACATGCTTTACATATTCGTCCTTAATCATGTAGAGGGTAATAGTTATGGTTCTTACTATTGCATTTTCCTCGATGACCTTAGAGGAGTAAATAACCATCGGAACCTGGAAAATTTTGCAGGCCACTATTTGCTATTAGTTTGCTGGGGATAGTTCGTACTCTCTTAGAACAACCACAGTATGATGAAATGCAGATCCTAGGCTGCAGTGTTCTTGTGGATTTCATAAACGGTCAGGTAGGTGATTAAGTTAATAGGAGTGATCAAGTTACATATGTTACTTATCTGAGACATGATTGTAGTTTTGTTGAAGAATCATTAATTAACATGATAGAGAATGTGTTTAATGAAAAGGAGTTGCCATATTAATATTTTGCATATTTACTGTGCACTTCTTTGTTGATTTTTGCTGATTATTAGCAGGGCTTTGAATAAAATACTCACATTAGAGTACGTGGAGGTCTGAAGTTGATTCATGCTTAAATCACACTTAGATTTTCTATCAATGAACATTATCTGACCACTTTTTGAAATTGAAACAGTTGGATAGTACATATATGTTTAACTTGGAAGGCCTGATACCTAAACTCTGTCAATTAGCTCGAGAAGTTGGAGATGATGATAAAGCAGTGCATGTAAGATCAGCTGGAATGCACATTTTAGCTGTCATGGTATACTTACTTTCCTTCAATGTTTTTTATGTGCATACACCATAAACAACGTTGTTTATGGTGTATTTGTTTTCCTTCAGGCTTCAAAGTTGTTTATATACATACAGCATAACAATGGATCTGAATAACTGATGAATGCTGCATATTATCTGTATACTTGTCCTTTTCTTCCCCTGACAAATGTATACACAAGATCTGACTCACAGTTTTCAATATTTTGACTTGCATCAAAATTCAATTGATTGTGATATAAATAGTTATTAAGATCAAGGCAGGTCTAGTTTGAGACCGTTATGTTGTTATGATATTTGGAGCTTGCTGGTGAAGTTATCAGTTAATTCTTCTTAAGGAGTATCTGCATGTGATGTACTTTTATAGGAGTGAGCTTTAATTTCTACATGCTGATATAGACATATGGGTATTAGATGCTTTAGCAAACTTGGAACATCGAGAAGAAAGTCACCTTTCCTTGAAAATCAATTCCAAGTTAGTGAAGGCAAATTTGCATGCCCTATGCACTCAAAAACACAAACATCTCCATGTTTAAACTTTAAATGGGGGTTTCTGGGGGTCTTATGGAAAATGCCGTTAGACTTGGATGAACCCGGGATAGCTATTTATCGTGCTTCTCCAATGCTGACTTGTGCCCAAGTGCTAGCTAACATGATGAAAACATTTGGTTTTATAGCTTAGGCTGAAGATAAGGAAGTCGCTGTAGAAGGTGGTATGGAATAATAAGCGAAAATCATGCATCTTCATTTGAGATGCGACTCATTGATCTATGAATCATTGAAACATTTGGCGTGTGATAATATGCTCTTATTTCCAGCTAAAAGTATTAGGGGTGTGTAAACATGGGAGAAGTTAGAGGGTTTTTGTTGGCATTTGACAAGACTCTGGACAAAGTGGCATCTGAATTTGGAAACAAACATCTTGGTTTTTGTTCTTCTGTTTGATATGATTATTTGATGGTAAAAGTTTCTGCTGGTCTCTTTTGATGGGATTGAAATATTCTTTTTGATATTTAAATCTGTCAAAAAATTTATTTACCTGACTGTCCTGTTCATTTTTTAAATGCTTTCACAGAAGTTGTGCTATTTAATTTTAGGTTGGTAGTTCATCTGAATGGGCTTTTTGGAGATTTATTATATTTTGTATCATACGTAGTGGTTGATTGCACGACCAAGATGAGGTGGGTATGATTAACGATGACTTGCTTTTGAAAACAGGATGAGTGAAATTATGTCAACTGGTGGTAGTGGTAGAGGTAAAAATAAGTGATTTTGGTCTAGTGAAGAAGATAAGGCACTCGTGGGAGATTTGCATGACTTAGCCAATGATCCTCATTGGAAATGTGAGAATGGGTTTAGAAATGGCTACATGATTCGTTTAGAGGAATTACTTGGTAAGGCAGTGCCCGGTTGTGGTTTGAAAGCTACACCTCAAATTGATTCCCAACTGAAAACTCTAGTTAGCAAATTCAGATTCATCCTTCAAATGTTGGAAACAAGTGGATTCAAATGGGATAAAGAGAGACGAGTAGTATCTGTGGAAAGATTAGTGTACGATGAATATTGCAAGGTAAAATATTTTCCAGATTACATTTTTATAAATAATTTATTTCATTGTACTTTTTATACGCTTATACCTTCATCATTTTTTTCAGGCTCATCCTGCATGCAAGAATTTACATGGAGTACCCTTTTATGACTTCCATGTCATGGTGGAAATTTATGGTAAAGACTATGCAACTGGAAAATCTGCTAAGGGATTTGAAGATGCTGTAGGGAACATGGAAAAGAAGAAAAGTGTGCAAGTTGGCATTGAGTCGAGTGGTGACGATGGTGAGTCTCAAACTATTGAGTCCACTCCTCCATTGAAGAAAACTAAAATAGAGAAGACTTCTAAGAAGAGGAAAAACGCAAAGGCGACTGAGAGTTCTAGCATTTCGGAACTCGCAAGCTTACAACATTTTATGAAAGATATGAATGGTCGTCTTTCGACAATGGTTAATGTTTGGGTTCGTGCTAATAATCGTGAGCAAGACTTGGCTGATAAGTGTAACAAATTTTTGGGAGAGTTACT
The DNA here is from genome assembly GCA_032355405.1 of Rubia balearica. Classification (NCBI taxonomy): domain Eukaryota; kingdom Viridiplantae; phylum Streptophyta; class Magnoliopsida; order Gentianales; family Rubiaceae; genus Rubia; species Rubia balearica. The sequence goes on from JAULKJ010000003.1 coordinate 2,824,419, forward strand.
TGAATTAGATGGTTTATCACCAAGTGAGGCGATGGAAGCAGCAAACATTCTTACAGCTCAGCCAAACAATTTGAATATATTTTTTCAGTTGTCCTACTCAGGTGAAAAGGCAATATGTGAAGTCTTTACTTGGTTCCGTGTCTTTTGGTGGTGGTGGTGATATTCAGGGGGCTTATAGTTTTTGATGTCGAATAATCAATGTTTTATTTTAAAATTTAACTATTGTATTAGATAGACATTATGTTGGTGGATATCATACATTATGTTTTCAAAAAAAAAATATTGAATTCGATATTTATATTCTCGGGGACGTCCATATTTACGCATGTGATTTTTTTAACATCATTATTATAAAAAAAAATTAATGCTTATATATGTATTAATCACATATGAAATCATTTATATTTACATATGTTATTTTACAAAAAAAATAATAGAAATTAATATTTGTTTCCCTAGTGCGAACCAAACAGTAACAAAGAGAATATGTGAGAATTCGATTCCTTTTCCAAACATATTTTAAAAATCAGGATTATTCATTTCCTTTCCATTTCTTTTCCTTTCCTGATTCATTTCCATTTCCCTGATTGAACCAAACGGCCACTTATATAACAAAGCTAAGGCTAAACTGACTCTGGCACTAGCTAATCAAGAGATATACTGGCTAAGGCCATGTTCAATGGTAGAGATTTCTAGTGGTCTCTTACCAATTAAATATATTATTTTTCTCAATCTCTCTCTTTCACCTCACCCTAAGAGACCACTTAAAATACCCCCATTTTCCCCCTTCACAGTGGTAAGAGACCACTCTCTACTATTCATGGACCCTACTTGATTTTCTCTATCCTACTCATTAATTTTACCATTAATATTTAATCTAAATAAATTTGTCTACCCAAAATAAGTTGAATGTAAAATTTAATAATACATTATAATATTTAAAATTGAATTTTGTTTTTTCAAAAATTATCAAATCATTCATTTTTTGGTTCTTTTATATATCGTCATTCGTCGTAAAAATTAATTTAATTTTGTTTTTTTTCAAAAATTATTATACAGTATATATTTTGTTATTTTCCCCCAAATTTTAGAACAAAATTACAGATTTTAAAATAAATTTAAAAAATTCAGATTTTACAACAAAAAAATAAACGATGGGACATGTGGCCCATCAGAGGGCGCCGCGTGTCCCCGTTTGAAATTAAAAAAGGGCCAGGGTGAGTGGGACACACAGCCTAGTGGCAGGGCGCCACGTGTTCCGAGAGGGGACAAAAAAAGGGCCGCATGTGGGCGGCCCCTTGCATCTGGCATCAATGGTCTCTTGACCGGGCTCTTACATGGAGACCAAAGAGCTGTCTCTTATTAAGAGACCACTCTAAAGACCATGAACATTTTTAGTTTTTAAAGCGGTCTCTTAAGATATAGAGACCACCGCTGCATATGATTTAATGGTGGGTGATTCTAATTTACAGTTCTTTCACCACTCTGTGAATGCCATACACAAACGACACTCAATTTCAGCCATAACATCTTAAGAAGGACATTGTCAACCCCCCTCCGCTCCGGGACCAACCCGGAGCGCATCGTCCAGATCGCCCGCCGCTGCCCTCACTCCGGCTAGCCACATCCACTGTCTCGCCCGCTTCAAGGCCGTCTCCAAGCTCCGAGACCTCTGCTACTTCTCCGGGATCCGCGAGTTCCTCGAGGAGTCCCTGACCCGACTCGACATCAGGTCAGAGCGGGCTGCAGACTGCTGCCGTCAAGGTGTTTGTGAAAATGCCTGATATGGGGTTCGAATGCACGGTGAAGACGCTCAATGCTCTGATCGCCGCTTACATTTTAGAGAGGGATTATGAAGGTGGCGATGAAACTATGGTGGCACTCGCTCGAGGGGCTTCTAAGACGGGTGATCTTCTCAAGCGACTGAGTTTTGCTGAAGTGAGGAGGATTTGAGTTGGGATATCGAGGATGGTGATGATCATGCCAGACCTTCAAAGTCATGATAAGAATTGCATTGCTTCTCTTATAGAATTTATTTTGCAAAAGTTTGATGCATTTCAGAATGTTCTATAGCTGATTCAAGGATTTCGATAAATAAAATCGGTAGAAGATATTAACAAAACTAAGACTCGAATTATGGATTTTTTGTAGAGACATATGAAATGTTGCAACTAAGAGCAGGATTAGATGGGAAATAGGGCTACAAAAGCATTAGTGATTATATCATGTAAAAACTGATATGATAATGGGCAAAGTTCTCTTTTCTTGCCTTTTCTTTTGTTTTCTCATAGGGCTACAAGAGCAGCAGTTATTAGATCATGTAAGAACTGAAATGATATTGAGATCAGTTCTCTCTTTCTTGCTTTTGTTTCGGTCTCTCTTTCTGAGACAAGAACTGAAAATGTAAGAAGACTTAGCAATTGTTAGCTGATATGATTGGTCTAGTGCAAGATCTCAGAAAATTTTATGTGTGGGAATTTTGTATGTGGGGGAGGAAAGGGTACAATCAAATTTTAACAAGTGTTAAATTCAAGTGGAGAAAAATTAGGATATATTTAATTATAATCTTTAATTAACACTTATTAAAATCTGATTGGTCTGTCACCTCCCCACATATAAAATCCCAACATAAAATTTTCCGAATTTATATAGAAGCTATAGGTTCAAATATGCAAGCATTCTTGTTTCCCATAGTTTCATGTGAATCAGATTATTGCAGTTTCATCCCCCTTTTCTCCTTACAACTTCTTGCTCTTTGCAGATCTTTAGGTGTTAATGTGTTTTATGTAGGTGTTAATTTTTTTTAATACAGGGATAGAAAACCAAATATTGCTGATCTGACTCTATATTTTTTACATAAGTGCTAATTTAACCATGTTTTTTTTACTAAAGTGCTGATCTAACCCTGCTAGTGGGTGGTGTGGTCGGCAGATGGTCACGTGTTTGAAGATGAAGAAGAAAAAGAAGTCTAGGGGTAGAATGGTACTTAACTTTTCAGTTTTAAACCTTGGACTATTTTTGTCTTTTCAGATTAGTCAATACCCGAATTCCTTTAGTTCACGCCGGAATAGTGCAATTCGGGCATACATGAACAATTGCTCAAAATCTAATGATTAGTTTAGCACTTTCAAATTTTACAAGGTTATACTGATACTTTCGAAATTTAAGAAGGTTAGTTTTGTCCTTTCATTTCAAAAAAATTCTTTATCCTCCCAAGTTGAGTTCTCCATCTCCAAATTGAGCCAGATTTGAGCTATTAACCAAGGGGAACTAGAATTACTTTCTCGTGTGTGAAAACTAATTATTAAAATAATTAATTTGAAAAAATAGAGTCTAATTGATAAATATATGTGTACATATGTAATTAACTAGGAAAAAATGAGCTCAACAACGACATGAGCCCTTCTAATTCTTTATGAGTTCGTCCATGATAGTAACTGGACCAAGAGTTGATGAGTTTATCTTGTCATACTCAACTCATGAGACCCGACCAACTAGCAACAATTGGAAGGCTAATAGATTGATCTAAATTGTGGGCGCTTCATAAGTTTGCCTTGGGGCCCATTTGGTTTACTTTCACACTAAATACTCGGATTTGTGAGAAATTCTACTGATATGGTATATGTAATTTTATCATTCTTAAAATCTAATCTTCGACTATATAAAGGCACCGCCGTGGTTCATAACCCCGTACACAATAAGCATGCAAGTAATATATTTCGATTCTGGTTGATTATTTGTTTTACTAGAATTGAGCATTGGAGTGCCACTACAAACCCTTCCCCTTTTTTCCACCAGGCGCATGACATGAATATAAAACTCTCTTGACGATTTTCAAACAGTTTATACGATAAGAAATCAACTAAGTGACGTTGTTTGTGCAAATGTAAGATCAAACTATGTTTGTGTACACTTATGATGCCACCAACATCATTTAATAAACTTCCAATAAAAAAAAAGTCGTTATGTTTTTACAAACCAATAAAGAGTAAGACTTATTTATATATGTAACACTTAATAAAAAAAAATTATCCGCTTACACTCATCATTGTAAGAGAGTATATATATATTCATCATGTCTAAAGGTCGCCACAAATGTTAACAATCTAAAAGAAAATCTTTCTAAATTTTATTTAATCATAAGCGAGGTTGTTAATTTAAACACACCAATCTCCATGTCTAATTTAAATTAGACATCAGAATAACATTATAATTCATACACTAATTCAACGTGACAATCATTATCAAAAAGATAGTTCTAAATGTGATTACACGCTACTTTGTGCAACACCATTTTTTGATGTTAAATGAAAGATAATTCGACTTTGTATTGAAATGAACTTGACCTCTCTATTCCCAAATCGAATTAGGTTAGGATCCAATACCGACAGTAAATGGTACAACACCATTTTTATGATGTTAGCTGAAAGATAATTCGACTTTGTATTGAAATGAACTTGACCTCTCCATTCCCAAATCGAATTAGTTTAGGGTCTAATACCGACAGTAAATGGTATAACATAGCCTATGAAGATCACCCAAACTATTTTAGTAAATGCTGCAAGATAATTCCATTAGTGAGTGTAAACAAGGAACCAATATTAAGGGTTAAGGTCAGGAGGGACTGAAGAAAAAGATTACAAATAATAGGACAAAAAATACCCATCCACCAAATTCCAGAACCAATGAACAACCTACGCAGGTCTGGTGCCCTGCTGATCCCAAACCAACCCAAGCAGTACAGGTAAGAAGGAAGGAGAATGACTCAGATGATGAAATTGAGGTTTATGAAGATGCCCAAACTTTGTTCAAGGATAGTAAGGATCAACAGGACACAGTGATATCAGATATAAGCTTCTCAAAGGAAACTGATAGCACCTCTTCACATTTTTCCCAACATTAAATTAAAGAGCAATAGAATGGAGAATCAAAACTCCAAAATCAGTTGAAGACATGCCACATCAAAAGGAGGAAACATCTCTCATTTCGAATATCAGTCGACGATCTTTACTAGAGGAAGCACTCTAGTCAGAGTGATACAATGGCTAAAGTGGAACTGGACAAAGAGAAGATGTCAAACTGGGCTCGGGCTGAAAGCTTGGAAGAATTGAATGAACCCACTTCAATCCAAAACTCAGTCAAGGAGGTTAGCAAAGTGAGACCCAATAGAACCAAAAAATAACCCAATTGGCTCAAAGATTACAATCAGGTTTATTTTTATTATGGAGGGTAGTGTTATATAAGGGAAACTTGTACTCTTATTTTTTTCTTAAGCATTTACTGAATTGAGAAACTTGCATCATTGTTGGAGAGAGGGACATCTCGAAAAGTCCCAAATTCAGCAATAGAACCTCTTTTTTTTTATTGTTCTTAACATTGGTGCTTTCATTCTTCCGATCTCACCATGAAGAACGAAGACGTCGTTGCTTTGGTTCAATCCATGGAGGCTAAGTTTC
>JAULKJ010000003.1:2896898-2910895 GCA_032355405.1 Rubia balearica
CTAGTTTTGGAAATTAAAAAAAAATTGATAATTTCGGAATTTAAACTTTAAAAACTATTATTTAGGTAATAGTTTCGTTGATTGAAGTGCAAGTCTGAATCACTTCCTTTGTAGGATATCCTACTAATTTCAATGCTTGTCGTAAGTAATTGTTTTGGATATTGTTTGATTTTTCTCGAATCACTCTATCAAATGTTGGTTTGTGTTTTTTTTTTATAGTTTTAGACAGAATCAGCGGGTGGAAAAGCGAGGAAGAACTAATATGGGATTAGATCCCAAGTCTTCTTCCGGCTAAAGCCAGGAGAAGAAGATGGATGGTGTAGTCGGTAGGTGGTTTTTGGCAGTTCACCGACTAAGATACATGATAGTAGGATTAGTGTACCGGCTGAGCGATATCAGACAAAGGAACTAATCTGGTTCTAAGTTTCCATTTAAAGAGTTCTCTAGAGAAAAAAAAATTAGGGCAGAGAAGAGAATGTGAAAATTAGATTCTCAAACAAAGGTACCTCTGATTTCTTTCTCTAACGAAATGATATGTAGAATTCAGAGAAAAATATCCGTTATATGAGGGTTTCCATAGTAAAATGTTTTTACAACCCTCAAACATATAAACTTGAATTTTGGGACATTCAACCTAGGTGCCATGACTGCAGTATGGAACAGTTCTTCGAAATAAGTTTTTCACCTAAATAACTTCACAATAGCATCAGAGCATCGGTGCAAAATGTGAATTAGACTCCACCATACGTTCACCACCAAGCAATCAACAATTTGTCACTCTGAGTCCGAATCAACATGAACAATTTCCTGAATGTAATCATCAAAGTCGAAGGCAACCCCCTTACCTTTAGCGGCATCAGCTAGAGCTGTACTTCTGTCTGCATCTGAGAAAGCAACTGAAAACCTTTCTGCAATCGGATCGTAACCATCATATTGACTTCCCGCCACGTCCACCAACGGCCAAGCGGATGGATTAATGGAGGGGAAAAGTTCTGAAACTGGCAAATTATCAGTTATCCCTGAAGGTTTTTCATCAGTTCTGCTATTATTTCCAAATCCAATGTCAGTTTCACCATTTCCTAACCATCCCTCAAACAGGTCATCGTCACGTGTCTGAGAGGGCTGCTTTTCTTGTGCACCAATAAGGGATGAAGTGTGGTTTCCAGGATTGTTAGAGTGGATTTCAGAAAACTTAATGCTAGCACCATCACAATCATCAGCAAAAGCTTGGAAATCTACCAAAGAATGCGCACGGGGATGCATGAGAATTTCCAATGCCAACAGAGCATGTCGACAATATTCAGCAATATTTGTCCCAGACTCTAGGGTGCCTGCAGACCATTTAACATGAGACCATTTAAGCGAGAAGAAACAAAGAAGTAGGATAGTCGTACAGGAACGATTATCATATGGTCAAATGACTTTAAGCAAGAAATTAGCATAGTTTTCAGCTCCTCCAGCAAAACTAAGGATCTACATTTAGCAGAGATATAAATGGAGAATAAAGGCTCTAATTCTGAAAATTTCAGCTCAAGCTTTGGAGAATGCTCTGTGGAATATGTAACACTCACCTTTACGGAAAAGTTCAAGACTCTGATCAAGATGTGGTGGGCGAGCACAACCAGGGGAAAGAAGAGATGCCAAAAGTGCACGTAAAGCAGCAAGTTGAAGATCTTGCCAGGTGGAAGTTGTTTCACCGATATCTCTGTCATCTGTAAACCCCCCTTTGCAAGTATCTGAAGCAACTGTTATAAGGAGATGATCCACTTTTGATCGCCAACCATCTGATCTCAAAGCACCAGCCTATAGACAATATTGCAAAGACTTATTGGTGATATTCAAAAAGCATAAGAGCTCTATTCAACAATTCAGGAAAATGCTACAGGAATGTACTCAGTTAAGAAGGCAGAGTAAGCAGACAGCAACTACCTACGGATCAGATGTTCTCAAAGAGATTTATTCAATTTTTTATTCAAAAATCTAATCACCTTTAGACAACATGCAAAGACTAATCACCTTTAGAGGCACAAGAAATTTATTTAACAATTCAGGAAAATGGAACAGCAGTGTCCTTGGTTTAGAAGGCAAGGAGTAAGCAGACGGAAACAACCAAAAAGATTTACAGATCAGACGTTCCTAAAGCGAGCCCTGAATAAATAATTACAGACTGCATGTGTTTTCCAGCACTGTTGCAATATAGTTTGAAGGAACAAAAAAGGTGGTGTCTGTACAAACTAGCAATTCTACATGCTAAGGTAAAAGGCATGTGGTATCACAGTTTAAAGGAACAAAAAGGTGGTGGCTATACAAAATAGCAATTCTACATCCTAATGGAAAAGTCACAAGGCTATGATGACAGAAAGAAAAAGGTAAGAAAGCAAACTTTGAAAACTGGACAAAAAATCAGCCTTTAGAATACAACAATCTCAGCCTGCTTTCTCTTCATTTCGCTAAAGTAAATCTCAGTACTCCTAAGTTGATAGGGGGACAGATTGTAAAATCTCGACAGTTGATTGCTTAATTTCTTAAACCTATTTGATGTTGTTACAGAAGGAAAAAATTCAAAATAAGAAAGGTTTGTTGGATTCAGCAGGCAAACTACCATTGTCTACATCACCGTATAACACAACACTGTGTGACTGAATAACTTACCACAGTCAAGAGTGTTTCTAACACCTTCAATGCAGCAATCCTGACAGAAATTGGAGCCAACTTTTGGGTTCTCTCCATTGCCAGACCACCTGCAGAAGTTTCCTCTTCAAGTAAGCCACTTGAAGCCGCATACTTCCTTTTTTTGTTAGAAGGTTGATGTATGCCTTCCTCTGATACTTTCGAGAGTGGAGCATGATAAGTACCATTATTTTCATGGACAGAGGAATCAAGATCAGCTAAAGCATTGTTAATAACAATCTCAATGAGATGTATCGCATTCCCTGCCAATGAAGACCAATTTCAAGGAAAAGTGAGCCAGTGAACAGGATGATCCGCATACAGATTACAGATAGAACAATGAATCTGATTTACTAGAGGTATCCTCAATGTGAATAAATGTTTGTAGGCTTGCCATCCATTGAAGGCTACATTTGTAGAATCAGGATCGGGATGCATAGAATTTGTACGATTCAAACAAAAAGGCCTAACATTGCATGATTTTATGGATTTAGACTATTATTGATACATAAATCATAAATAGTAATAAAAAAATGTCACTCGACTACTACTGAGTTGCATGCATATGTAATAAAAGGCCTTTGGAGCTAAATTGGAATTTAAGAAATTTTCAGTTGTAAATCCATTAAACAGAATGAATATATAAATGAATAACTACAGATGTCAACTGTCATCATTGCATGTTTTAAGACAATTAAAATGCGTTGTCAAATTTAATCATGAGAGAGGGTCCTTTGGAAACAGCCTCCCGCTTTGACATTCATATAAACTTAGATGACGCATATATTGTAATAGATCAACAGAGAAACAAATCTATACAACAGCAATGAAAATATGCAAATTATGCAGACCGGGATGCATTATAAGGTCTCAGGCATAAACTGCAATATAAGCAAAAAGGTTTGAGATTCTGAGGGAACAGATATATAAAAAATAAAGCAAAACGTTTCCACAATTTAATGTCCATCATACCAATTCCCATGGAAAGTAGCAAGACTCTCAGAACTGAGTAGACCTTAATCCTTGGCTCAGGCAGGGAACAGGTTCCAATATAATCTGTAAGCATTCGTGTTATACCTGCCACGTGTGGCAATAATTGACTGCAAAAGAGCAGATATAAGTCAAACAGCATCTCTGGAACCACACAAAACAATACATAAATATTAAGCTAACAGCATAGCTTTCTGTACAGTAGGCAAGAAACTATGAAGTGCGTAATAATCAGTCACCTCCGAAGTCTTTTAACTACAGCACTGAGGAGATCTAGACTGCATACATGCAATGTAGGAAGTTCTAAGCAAATAAACTCATGTCTCGCGATTGTCATTGAATGAGAGGACGGTGACAATGAGCCATCCACCATCAGCATTCTCTAGGTAAGAGCGATTAGTGGACGAGCAGGCACAGGAATCTACATTTATTACCAGTTTAGTTAGGCAAAATTGGATAAGAATTGGTGAGCACACTACCTGAACAGGATAAGAATTGGTGAAGTACACTACCTGAACAGGAAAAGAATTGCTAAGCATCATGCCACAGCAAGACATTAAGATAGACACTCTGGACACCAACACCTTTTCAGGCCACTTGATAGACAGATCTAAGTATCTCCTTGATTCTGTGAAACCACCCAATGGAGGCGGGGGATCCTTCCCTGGTGGAACTAATAGATTGACTACCTCATTACCATCTTTCTCTACAATGGTAAGTAAAACATGAGCATATAAATTTCCAGCAACAGTCTGTTTGTAATGCAAAAGTACTCGAACCATTACCTTCTTGTAGACCTTGAAATGCAAGGGTCAGTTGACTATTGAGGAATAGAATGACTTTCTGCATCATCAGTGACCAGCTATGCACACCTCTTGATTTTGGAAGCATTACCAAACAATGACCAAGTTTCTGCATTTAGTAAATACTTCCGATTATTTGGATGCAGCATACTAACCAGTGTATCGAGAAGTAGAAATTTCTATCACCTCAAGTAAATTAAAGCTTCCATTCTCTGACATAAATCTTGAAAAGATAGAGGCTTCAACCTGCAATTGTACCTTATATTAGCTAACAGAAAGAGGCAATAAAACAGCAGCATTCACATTAGACCAAGCTGCGAGTAAATCTGTTTGGATCAGCTGTGTCATATAACTCTTCTTGACAGTATAATCATTTAAAAAATATTCTCATTCTAGAGGGAAGGGCAGCAGCCAGGAACAAATAACTTATGAACCGAAGAGTAAGGATGGGGTGAGTTGAATTTAACAATCGTCAAGATCTTTGATCTTCGTTCATGAGATGTCCTCTATGAAATTTGAACACCAGTACAAAAAGAAAAGACTGGAGAAAATTTATCTACTTATCTTAAATGCAGAATTTAGTTCTCAAATGATCTCTAGGTCCTGACCAAGTAAACCACAAATTTAATCTACTCAATCCATTGGGTCTGAAACAGCCCTGATGGTTATGACTTTCCAAACCTAATTTTCATGTCACAACACTTTTCAGTCATTACTGAAAGGCCTTATATTCCAAATACATCTTTTCACAAAGCACATTCTGAAACATATTTTTGTCAAACTGTGATGCCAAGCAAACCCCTCTTTCAAGATCAACCACCGCAGTCAACTTCTAGTTCTGTTTTTTCGCATAAACACGGCAGGGGATGACATAGAGCCACTTGAAATTCCCTAGGCCTATAATTTACATACACCCATTGCTTTCATTTGCTTAAATATTTGAGTACGGTTCGTGAATGACTAAGGGAACAAAGATCGATATACAGGCACATCCCATAATAAAACAACATTCAGGAAAGGTCAAAATACCATGGCACACAAACAGCTACTTACATTATCATAATGCCGACTGACAGATGATGGAAAGACATTTATTAGCTTGCACAACAAACAAACAGCTTCTTCCTGCATAAGCCCACCAAGAACATAAATTTTTAAGTAATGATTAAAGAGAAAGAAAGCTCAGATAATCATGAAAGGTGATGTAAAATTATTCTTCTATGCTTCATTGCGTCAAGGCTCCACTCCTATGAGTCCTATCATCAAATGAAAATTTTGCAGCATTTCATAGGCTGAAAAGATGAAAGCTACAAAGCAGTAACTTTAGGCATATACTTTCAAAGTTGTTATAAAGAAGCGCTATGGACCTTATACTTTTTTACAGATGGATGGTATAGTATTCAGACACAAAAGAACAGGTCAGAAATGATAGAATTTTGAAGGGAATTCAGTATTGTATACTACCCAGTACCAAACACTTCTGCATAAGTTCTCAGGAAAGGCAGTTATGTGGTTTCTGAAAAGGTTCTAAACAAAGGTTTTCAAAACAAATTCATGTTTTAATTCAAAAGAAGAAAAAAATTATAAATCATGAAGAGAATTCAATTAAATCAAATTAGAAATCCCCACTATACAAATAGTTAGAAGTTGCCAGTGAAGAGAGTGAAGAAAATGCATTACAGTCTAAGGCTCTATGTTAAATTAAGGAGTTCATGGAAATGAAAAGGATTCCTCTTCTGAAAAAGTTTCATTTGAATTATGTAGGGGAGATTCTTAGTTATCTATGAAACTGAATAAAAAAATAAAAAACATAAAATACACAAAATGGGAAATTGTTAAGTAATGCAAGATTTCAAAATGGAATTAACATCATAAAACTTCTGTTATTGATCGTTGAAACATGAACCACAATTAAATTTGTACAAACCAGTTCAAAATCAGAGGCATCTTCATTTAATAACTTCAAGACTGGTAGAACAACTTTTGCAGCTAATGAGGGCCCATCTTTCTTTTCACTGGGAAATTCACTCAGCCTGATTCAAGTAAAAGATGGCAAAGTTGGTTATGAGTCAAAGAAGCATTCCATAACAAGCAACATCAACTGCTCTACAAAATTTGAGTTGGAAATTTTGAAGTGATTAACTAAAAAAGAATCTCAAAATGGAGATTCACAATTACTATGAAGTTTGAAGAAAGAATAGACTAACAACTAGAGATTCACAATTTGTATTTTACAGACAGATAATTTTTAGGGTGTCAGATGGATTCTAAACAAGGAACATTAACAATTTATAAAATGGTACAGAAAAATGTGAGTCAAATGCTAAGGTTAAGAAACAAACCTTGTGAGCAGATCAGACATTGAAGCAAAAGCAGCCACCCTCACAAAATAAGAATCCGAAAGAGTCTACACAATGTAATGAAAAAGTAATGAAGCATGTTGAATTTAGGGATCCACTCTTTCAAAAAAAAAAAAAATTAATTGGACCAATCTATGACAGCAACACAGCATATTTACATGATAGGTTGCTAAAGGAGATGAAGGGGGAAACGAAATGAAAAAACACCTGAATGTGAGTGATGGTAGAATCAAACCACTGTCTGTAAGAGGTCAAAAAACGTTCTGAATTGCATTCTTGACATGTCAATCCCAGCAGGCACATCGCAGCCCAAACTTTATCTGGCTGTAAAGAGAGTGGAGGCACATGAATCAATACATCCATCTTTCCACGAGACAAAAAATTCTTCGAAAAAAGAAAATGTATGTGCAATAGCATTGCACATTCTTAGCTATCAAACTAATGAGCATAATTCCATCCTTACCACTCTACTGATTGTGAGCTCGATAAGGCGGTTGATCCAATCATCAACCGCAGACTTCCAGCTGCTGATAACATTCTGGTCGACAGCATTTTCGGAAAGGAGGCCGTGGGTTTTGACCGCATTGACCACGTGAGCGAGGTCCGAAGGATTTGCGAAGGAAAGCTTCTCATCCGGAACAAACTCTCTCAGAAGGGAGCGCAGCAGCTTAGGCTTGAAAGCAACATCGAACAGACCATTGATAGCAACATTAGATGACGCCATTGATTCCAGAGGCGGATGGCCACTGCTGAATAAGCTAAAATCGTCCATCTGATTAAAAAAATTCAGAGAGTTACATTCATCAGCCAAATTAAAATCACAATCACAAATCCGCAAGGCCGAAGAAACAATCACAATTCATGTATGAATTTTCATTTCATTGAAGAAGAAAAAAACACAACAGCGGCTCCTGGCAGAGGAGTTGAAGGTGTGAGTTGAATTTGGTGGACTCAGGCGGCCATTAAAATTGTGAAATTGCTCTCAACCAAGTGTGGACGGTGAGTCGGTGCGGGGTTGCAAAATTAGATTTGGGTACTATTCTGCACTATACTTGAAGGCGGGGACTTCAAAGCTATTGTTTTTTAAAAACAATGATTGCATTTATCAGTCTACAAATACGTCCAAAAGCTTTTGATAAAAAGTCTGAAGGAATCACCAATGTATTAAAAAACAAGGTGCTTATCCTTGCAAAATTAGTAAGAGAATATGCTACATGGTTATCCACAATAGTTATTCAAAATAAATTTTGGAAAAAAAACAAACCTGGAGCAGTGTGATGATCCTATATGCCAAAAATAGAGTTCCATGTCTCCCAAGCATAAGGATACTGAAAAAATAGATGATCCGCCATGCAACATGATGCTGAAATATCCCTGATCATTTTCCTCATATTTTCAGCCGTGGCAAGGGGGTCAATGACTCAATGTATAGCCTCCATAGGCAATGTGTGACGGTCTTTTTGGGACATGCAGTCCCTATAACCTCCTCCAAAACTTTTGATCCTAGGTAAAACATAGAAAACAACATTTCTCATAAAAAAATTATTTAAAAAATTGCACTATCGCGATTCCTAACAATTTTTAAAAAAAAATTTAAAAAATTAACACATATTTGCGGTTCTTGGCTTTCTGGTCGATTATGAAATAACTCTTGATTGACGTAAAAACTCGTGGCTTAACTTCTTATACTACCATAATTTTAGCTAGAAATGCATTTTCAGGCAAAATCATGAGATGAAACTAAATTAGCCTTACTCTCATAGATTAATATTAAAAAACAAAAATGAAAGTCCTTCTCACACCACCACCAATTGAACCCTGCTACCACTGCAGCCACCTACACTACCACCTCATACCTTGTCACACCACCACAGTCCCAATCCCACCACAATTGTCTACCCTTTCGTCCACTATAGCCACATATATCACTGTTGCATACCTTTCCACACCATTGTCATCCCAACCCCCACCACACCTACACCATTGCCCTATCTACACCACCCTGCCAACCATACCACCTCTATTAGAATATTGCCACAACCGCCTCATATCTTCTCAAACTAAAATCGTCTAACTACACCATCAATATCCTTCATTCCAACCAGCGCACCAACAATGCAGCCACCTACAGCATTGTCCCATATATACCTTCCCACATCACCAATGTGCCAACCATACCTCCGCTATCAGAACCCTGCCATCGGTGCAACACGACACCACTACCGCAACCACAACCTTATATCTTCCCACACCAACATCGTCATAACCACACCATTAATATCCCAACCTTCCTACATAGTGACAACACCATCTCACCATCTCCCACCTACACCCGGACACCACCACCATAACCACCTATACCACTGAGCATGCATTTACACATTTTCTAGATATTTTCTTTAGAAGGTGGATGTATGAAAATTTTCCCATCGTCAGATACCTACTCTGTCATAGTACTACCACCATCACATTCTTCCTAGCTGTAAAATCATACAATTCAAATTCAATTTGTAATGCTAGCCATTATAATAAGATCTAATCAAACATGGATTCCAATAATCTACTCAATTTCTAGTAGCCTATTTATCATCCTTCCAAAAAATCAAGTTCACATATCTGAAACACAAATTTAAGAAATAAATGAATGAATCTAAAATAGAAATTCAAAATACGAAATAAATTTAAGAACATGAAAATAGAAATTGAGCCTTGTCTAACCTTGACCAACACTAATGACGAGTTCAGTGTAGTTTGGGGGCATTTGGCCTCTTCAAAAAATTGGGACCCTTGTTGGCACATATCCAACAACAAGGAGCATTAATGCATTTCTTTTAAAAAAAACTGCTCATGAAAAAAGTTATAAAATCATGCCAACTTGAATTCTTAACTGCGTCTGCATATGCTATTAAAGACGGAACTTGTGAGAAAAGAGAGCCAAGGATTTTGACTCATAAACCCTCAAATTCAGCCGACCCTAAATGCATGTTTTCTACTGTTGTCGAGTAACCATTTGTTGGAGTTTGGATGTGAAAAAAATTCTACCTCGACCCGCCCTTGACCCGGCTTGCATAAAATATATTTTCAAATAAGAAAGATTGGGATGAGTTGAACGATTAGATCACTCTTTTTTTACTAGAATATTTATGAAGCATGGAAGGTATGACAAAGATTTTTTAAATAAAAAAATCAATTTTGTTTATTAATTATAAGAACTCGTGTAAAGCCAAAAAAACTTTAAAGATCATTCTTATTTTCAATTTATTCACTCAAGTATGCAGCACTTGATTGTTAAAAGGTTAGCATAATTTAAGAAATCACTCTAGTTTCAAATGCATTTTTGAATTATTTATTTCTATAAAATATTATATCAAAATATATTGAGATGTAAATGATAGTATTTACAGAAATTTTAACTTAAAAGGAATTATGAGTTATGATAATGGTTGAGTCAAAAGTTCACAACTTGGGCCGATCATACTCTACTGACCTGAAGCCCAAATATGAAGGGGCGGGGATCTCCAACTCCAAATCTATCTAAGTAAACATTCTCTTTTTTTGAGCAATTTTACATATTATTGAATGTATTTTAACTCCATTATGATAAGACACTTACTCCTACATGGAATGTGCATATTTATCCCACCATAATTAGGAGAACTTGTAGGGATCAACTCCTATAAATACCGTGGTATGTCTCCCTTCTATTAATTTAATTCTCAATACTCCATACAAACACTTTTGATCTGACTTTAACATCAAATATTCTTCCCTCGGACAACCCCAGGGAACTTTGTTTTGCAAGCTCGACACATCGATCGGTGTTCAACATGCATCAAGTTCATTTTGTTTGATATAAAAACCGACCCAAACCATCTCGTTTTGAGGTGAGGCAGGGCAGGGCAGCTGGTTGACTCAACCTGGATCATTTAACCTTTTATTTAATCTTTTAGTTGTCATCTAAATTTAAAACTCCATTTTTAAGCATGAATTTTATTAAAAAATGTTTAAAATTCCTAGCTCTATATAACTCCTCTATTGTAGCATCCCTGATCATACTTTCTAAACTTAATCTATTTTAGAGAGCTAAATCGGCAAAAGTTAATTTATAGAGTCAATTTTATACTTTGGGTTCCAACCATACTCCCTAATCCCTATTCTAGTTTGTCTTTGATTATCTTAATAATATTTTATCTTAATTTGTGGATATAATCATGAAATTCAAAGAAATAAACATAGTAAGTCATTCAAAAAGTGGACTTAAATTCAGGAAACTACCTAAATAATTCATTATCATATTGTTATTCATGGCTAGCTAAATTTAGAAATCTCCCTAAATTTAGTATCTTTGTCGAGAGGTCAAGTATTATATACGTCATTAGTTTGATTCTTGGTAAGAACT
The DNA here is from genome assembly GCA_032355405.1 of Rubia balearica. Taxonomy (NCBI): domain Eukaryota; kingdom Viridiplantae; phylum Streptophyta; class Magnoliopsida; order Gentianales; family Rubiaceae; genus Rubia; species Rubia balearica. The sequence continues at coordinate 2,908,121 of JAULKJ010000003.1, forward strand.
ACCCGTAATAACGAACTTGTAAAAAAAATTATCATAAAGAGATTCGACGTTCTTTCCCTTACTTTACCTTAATTGTTGTTTGAACAAGGAAAATTCCAGTCTTGCCCTGAGTGGGGATAACATTTCTCTTCTCCGTGTCTATGGAGTTTTGAAAATTCCAAACATCTCAATAATAGATAGAGGTACGGATTTCTCGAACGAATCACACTTTCTCATATACGTCAGAGATCTATATATGAGAAAAGGCCGGGAAAATCTTGGACCCAATACCTTCAACGATGAACATGAGCGCAATTAAAATTTTTGGGGAGTTATACATTTGTGTATTGAAAAGACCATGCATTAACTATTTCTTGAATCTTCATCTCTCCCCAAGATGAACCAAATAGCCAAGAGAAACTATGAACCAAAACATAAGAGCCTGCCCCACCCATGAGTAATTATTAAATAGTGGCCTCATTAGACCTTGCATCCTACTTGGCATATCCAGATAATATATAAGAGTATAAACTGAAATTTTTGGATCTACAAAGATATTATGAAATCGCTAGTTAGCAAAACATCCATTTAGGACTAACTCTAAATTTCATAACATTTTGAGTTTTGAACGTGTTAAAAATAGAGTAGAAAATGTGCACATCAGCTAATAATATATTAGTATGTGATATGATTGGATGTCTGATAAAGATGAGTCCATGATCCAGAGTAGTGATGGTTGCTTCTCCCCTAAAGGTTTTACCTTCTTGAATTGCTGTCTATGGAGATCCAACGTGTACCCCCCACCCCACTGGGGGGAACTTTCCCGTTAGATTCCTTTTGAAGGTTTCTGAGAGTTTCTCAATCTCACTGTCTACAAATAAGACAAATAATTCTCTCTTAAAATCTGCAATATGATTACGTTACATGTTGGATTTTGGTGTGGTGTTGATTGTCTTGGACAATATATCTCTATATGATTGTGGACTCACACCGGAGGGCGGAGCCTCCATGGTCACAGAGTGGTTTTCTTTCCTTGTGGGATGGAATTCTAACCGTTTCGTAGGTAGTATATTTGTTATCAGAGCTTCGTTAAAGTCAACGGTAGTGTAGCGAATACTCCTCCGTCCACCAGTTTTGGCCTATTTTTTTTATTAACTTTATCACATCATGTTTGACCATAAATTTCAATTAGTATATTATAGACTCTAATATTATCATGTGAAATATTGTTAGACTCCTATGTTTACTTAGTTTCTAAATATCAAATTTTAATATACCATTAATATTCGTAATTAAAGTTATTGATGGTCAAATATAATCTGAAAAATTTAACTAAAAAATAGTTCAAAACTGACGGGATTGAGGGAGTACGAGAGAATCAAAGAGCTTTTGCTAGGAGAGAGGATGCAAAATTTCAAATAGGATAATTTGTATGACTTACATACACCTCGTTGAGCCAACAAGACAAAGGTAAACATTTTTATAAAAGAAAAAAAAGAAGAAGATAATAATGGCATAAAAAGTGATCTTAATACAACCTTTCTTTTCACGTGATAGTTATGAATTGACACTCTATTCTATCCATTCACAAAATTAAGAACAATAATCATGAATGGATGATACCCCCCTAAAAAATAAAAACAAGATTTTTTAAAAGTTAAAAGGGTTAAACAAAAATCATAAAATTTTATTGATATTCTAAATTAGAAAAATATCATATCAAATATTTTTAGGTTTTTCGTACTGTTATTTTTCTAAACACTGACTTTTTATAAGTTTGAACTATATATTAAAAATTATTAACAAAAAAATGTGTATGTTCAACTTTCTAAGAAGTAAAGACAAACTTTCAAAAGATATAGATGAAATATTTCATTTATGGTAATAACATCAACCTATCACCTTCCTTTTTTGTTTTCATTAATACTCCGTCCCACCTTAATGCTTATCCATATTTTAATACTCATGAATATACCAAGAATTTTCGTAACAATGTTTTTTTACAATAACTTCTATATACTGTTGTTAAAGGGAGTGGGAGGGGGTGGAAGGCGGGGTTCTATTAGTGGGTCGGGTCCTCTCCATTTGTAAAATACAACACTTATTTGTCTTAGTAAAAATATTCGCAAATTAAACTATTTATGTTAGATAAACTTAAGTATATATATCTAGTCACCTTTAACTTATTATATTTGTTTTACATACAAAAAAAATATTTACAATCAAATCATTAGAACTCGTTAAGACTAAATTTTGGGAAATAATGGTCTGGAATTCTAATACAAAGCTCGACTCTTTCCTTCATCTATCAAATTGATAGCTTGAAAGATAAAAATCTTATGAACTAATTCAGTGTTTAAAGAAAGCTTCATTTCCCCATTGATTTGCTACTTTTGTTGCTTTTGAGCTGATAAATGTTTGATCGGGTTTTTATTATAATTTTTGTCTTTAATTAATTATTATTTTTATTTATCAATTTCTTTTGAGTATTGCTTTTGATTTATAAGTTACTTTTAAGCTTATGGATGATGGGTTTTGTTTTATGTTTATGGTTTCTATCTCCCCCATCCGAACTTTAATTTTTTTTGAAGATATGAATTAGAGCTTCTAGGTATTGCTTATTTAATTATTGAATGAAGTGCTTATATAACCCTCAGTTCTTTGTTATGTGCAAATATAATCCCAAGTTTTTTGAAAGTGCGGTTGTATCCAAAGCATCGAAGTGAGCAGTTGTACCCAAATAAATTAGGAGGAAAAATATGGGTACTCGGGTATAAGTTTACAAATTTTGGTCGG
>JAULKJ010000003.1:2939748-2953391 GCA_032355405.1 Rubia balearica
CTTTTGTAATTTCCATGTTCATAACAGAGTATACGTGACTTAGAAGAAATTTTGAAGCTTGTGAAGTGTTTTTTTGGATTTGGAGAGCCCAATAAATATCCCCCGTCCACCAAAAGTGGATGTTATATTTTTTTAGAAATAAATAAATAGAGTATATACTGGAGTTTAGACCTCAAACCTTAACCGAATTGTTCCATAACTCCAGGGACATAGTTGTACTTTATGGGCCCAAAAATCTGAGCCTGTTCGATTGAAATATGGATATTATTCATTCATTCAACAACTGACCATTGTAAAATATTGGAAAAAACAGATGTGAATGTACACCATCAAACAACCAAAAATCTGAACTTAGTAAGAAAGAGGAGAAAATAGACCTAGACTTACTCCCGAAAATCATTCTACCAATGTGTTGTCAATGGGATTCGGAGTCGGCCTCTGGCTGCGTCTTGGCATGGTACACGAACAAGAACTAGCAAAATAACTAAGGCATGAGCAAGAAAAACAATATTAAAAAGAAAATATTTAAGATCTTGAAACAAAGAGAACAGAGAACATAAAGCACAATGAAAAGTTATTCTGCTGGGCTCAGACCAAAGTTTTTGCAAATGTGTGGATTGAGCACAAGAATGAAAAGACAACAGCTGTTGTGTGTTCATACTTTAATGAAAAGACAACTTGCGTTTTCCGAGCCCAGTCTGCATTGAAGCTCTGTTTTAATTTTTAGCTCCTTTTAGAAAGTTTTCTTTTTTCTGGTTCCATTTCTCATGCAGCTTATTCTTGGCATTGTGTTTCAGACCAGAAAACTCACTTTTGGCCAATCAAAGAGTGACACATCAGATCACTTTGACCCATTTGACTCTTGTAAACTTATGTCCACTGTTTTGTTGATGGGTCGGGTCTGTTATTCGGATTTGATGAGTATAATGGATTCAAGTACTCAATTATATTTTAAAAAACTCCATGATCTCCTCTTAATTATATAATTATTTCATTATATAATGAAATATTACTTAACTAATAAAATTATGTTGACTTAAATGCTAAAATGACCCTAATTTTAGGTTGAAATTTCGAACATAACCTTGCAATCTCAGAAAGTGCCAAAATAACTCTTGACTCTGCTGACATTTTAATCAACATTTGTTTGCCCATATTCTTGTAAAAATAAGATTTTACACCTTGATTTTTAAAAATTTCAAAAATAAAAAAGTGGTTGTCATCTTCATCCCCTTTCCCCCTTTTATTTCCCCATATTCATCCCCATATTCATACCCTTTATTTCCCCTTTCTCATCCCATTTTTTCGTCTTCCTCTACTGGTAGCGGCGTTATTGGTAGGAACATCTCCGGTAATCGCAGTAGGGGCATGGAGCTTAGGGATGGAATTGTTAAAAAAAGAAAAGTGTGCAGATTCGGATGAGACGTGTGTACACATGATTTTTATCTTTATGTTTTTTTAACAACACTGAAAGCAATTAGTTAGCAAACGTAATTCAAATTACTTGTTAGCTGAAACTCTTTTTTTCCACTAAAATAGGACTACAGAGCTTTCACCATCTGAAATTAAAACTATCAGCTTGATCTCGTCGCCAAAAGATAGGATTTTCACAGCAAAAATTTCTGAACTGTGACGTATGCTTCAGTTTTTATACCTTGTTTCTTTAGTTCAGTAAACTAGTGTAGCATCTCGTTATGAAAATGTTAGATTTTCATGTTCTATTTATGTCTTATTAGTATTTTTCGCAGTTCGTTCTGAGTGTGAGGCTCCCCCTGAATTTTTGTGCTTATTGTTCTTGAGGTTAGGGTATTTCAATTAGTAACGACTGATTATTTTGGTAAAAAGGGTTCTGTACAACGTTTCTGCAGACATCAGTTTTGGTGGGATATGAGTGAATTTGTTTGTTACGTTTGTGGTCATAAGGCGTTTAGTTTATGGGTTTTGGAATGATTCCAATAGCTAGTGTTTGGTTTAAGGATATAGGAATCCAAGGTTTTCTTGGTTTTGGCTTTTGATTCCGATTCCAGCCTGCTACTATACCCATTCCTGTTTCAATTCCCACGGTTGAACCTAAACGTCCCCCGCCCCCCGGTACATGAGCATTGGTCTTCAACCTTTGCCAATTGCCACCAGTAGCATGTTTATTTGCTCGTAAATGCATGGTTCAATGGTGGGAATTGGAATGGGATTAGGGTATTGGGTCAATTGGAATTGGAATTAAAACCAATGAAAGGTGGTTTGGGAAACATGGGTTGATTCCGGAATTTTTATTCTGTTCCTATAAACCAAAATGTATTAAAGCGATTCAGATTCCGCATTCTGATACCCATACACCTAATGCAGTTAAAACTTTTCTAGTTTGTAGAACTTTTCCTCTATACTCTTATATCTTTCCATTTTGTGAAAATGCAGCCATTGAGTCTCATCTCAAACCTGGTTTATACGCTTTTTGTTTTGATTTTGTAATTATCTTAACCCTGTGTGTTAATGGTATATTAAACTCCCCTCTTCTGGAAAACTACCCTTAGTTAGACATAGCTAATTGTTCCCAGGTTTTCATCCATGAAATATTGTATTTCACTTTTAGTTAATTGATTTACTTACTTGTCCTAAAAATTAAGTAATAAATTTTCAAAGTCGTTTGTACTCTGTATCAATTATTTCCTCGGATTCTCTATTCTACCATTTTATGCAATAGCTTCGCTTCACTTTTGGTTCTTAGATTGTGAACGAGAGTATCTTTTTTGTTTCTGGTTGAAATTGTTTTGTTCATTATATTATAACATACTAAATGATGACAAGTTCATTAGCATGATTCATTAATTCCTGTAAATTGGTCAACTCTTTATAACATCTTTGTGGCATGTTGATGAAGTATACAGACTTTCGTATTAGGTTAACTCATTATTATGTTTCTTGGTTCCTATTCAAATTGTTGCTAATACATAGCTTTAGATTGCTTACAATTATTCCAGCTTCCCTCTCCAAAGATATATAATATCGTGCCTCGTGTTATTGCATTTCTGTTTTCATCATCATAATAACGCCCATTCAAAATTCTGTTCTTGGTTGATTTTCTTGACTAGGACACTCAGACTTCTTCGGTTTAAATTTTGCAGGTTCCGTAAGAACTTGCTACAGAATCTTCTTTTTCCTCTTTTTTTGGAGTTGCCTATGGGGAGCGTTACCGGAGAGAAACTTAGGTTCTGTATTGACAGAGGTGGCACATTCACTGACGTTTATGCCGAAATTCCTGGCCTCTCCGAAGCCCGAGTTATGAAATTGCTCTCAGTTGATCCATCTAACTACAGTGATGCTCCAGTTGAAGGGATTAGGAGGATTTTGGAAGAGTTCACTGGCGAGAAAATTTCCCGTAGCTCAAAAGTTCCTACAGACAAGATAGAGTGGATCCGAATGGGAACAACCGTTGCAACGAATGCATTGTTGGAGAGGAAAGGGGAGAGAATTGCATTATGTGTGACTAAGGGCTTTCAGGATTTGCTGCAAATTGGCAACCAGGCTCGTCCCAACATCTTTGACCTCACAGTGTCCAAACCTTCAAATCTCTATGGGGAGGTCATAGAGGTTGATGAGAGAGTTGAGTTGGTAGCTGGTGATCAGGAAGTGAACCATGAATTATCTGCATCTATAGTTAAAGGTATCTCAGGTGATCTTGTCAGGGTTACAAAGCCTTTTGATGAGGAAACGCTAAAGCCTTTGCTTAAAGGTTTGTTGGCAAAAGGCATTAATTGCTTAGCTGTTATTTTAATGCATTCATACACATTCCCAGACCATGAAATATCTGTTGAGCACTTAGCTTTAAGTTTGGGCTTCAGGCATGTATCCTTATCATCTGCTTTAACTCCTATGGTTCGAGCCGTTCCTCGTGGTCTCACAGCGAGTGTAGATGCCTACCTTACTCCAGTCATCAAAGAGTATTTATCAGGATTTATGTCCAAGTTTGATGAAGGCATGGGGATGTTGAACGTTTTGTTCATGCAATCAGATGGAGGACTTGCACCTGAAAGTAGATTTTCTGGCCACAAGGCACTTTTGTCCGGGCCTGCAGGTGGGGTGGTTGGCTATTCACAGACTCTCCACGGGCTTGAAACAGACAAACCTCTTATTGGTTTTGACATGGGCGGTACATCCACAGATGTAAGCCGATATGCTGGCACATATGAACAAGTCATAGAGACCCAGATTGGAGGAGCAATAATCCAAGCACCCCAGCTTGACATTAACACTGTTGCTGCTGGTGGTGGTTCTAAATTGAAGTTCCAGTTTGGATCTTTCAGAGTGGGACCAGAATCTGTTGGTGCGCATCCAGGACCAGTTTGTTACCGTAAGGGTGGAGAGCTGGCTGTAACTGATGCAAACCTTATCTTGGGGTATGTGATCCCGGATTATTTTCCATCAATATTTGGTCCCCATGAAGACCTACCATTAGATATAGATGCAACCAGAGCTGAATTTGAAGAACTTGCAAAACAAATTAACTCATATAGGAAGAACCAGGATCCGTTGGCAAAGGACATGACAGTGGAAGAGATTGCACTGGGTTTTGTTAAAGTTGCCAATGAAACCATGTGCCGTCCAATACGACAGTTGACTGAGATGAAGGGTCATGATACAAGCCATCATGCTCTCGCTTGTTTTGGAGGTGCTGGACCGCAACATGCCTGTGCAATTGCTAGATCATTGGGTATGAAAGAAGTATTCATTCACCGATATTGTGGAATTTTAAGTGCATACGGCATGGGTTTGGCAGATGTCGTAGAGGAGGCTCAGGAGCCGTATTCTGCTGCATATGGTCCTGAATCACTGCTTGAGGTATCTTCCAGGGAAGACAATTTGATGAAGCAAGTAACACAGAAGTTGCAAGAGCAAGGATTTAGAGAGGGCTGTATTAGAACAGAAGCATATCTGAATTTAAGGTATGAAGGGACAGATACTGCCATCATGGTAAGGAGTCCCATCAATGAAGATGGATCAAAAGGTGATTATGCTGTTGAATTTGTGAAGTTATTCCAGCAAGAATATGGTTTTCGACTTCAAAACAGAAATGTCCTCATTTGTGATGTTAGGGTTCGTGGTATCGGTGTCACTAATATATTGAAGCCGAAGGCTCTGGAATCTGTCTCAGGCACCCCTGAATCTGTAGGTAAGTACAGGGTTTACTATAACAGTGGTTGGTTTGATACACCTTTATTTAAGCTTGAGGATCTAGGATATGGCCATGCCATCTCCGGCCCCACAATTATCATGAATGGAAATAGCACTGTGATTGTGGAGCCCAGGTGCAGAGCAATAATTACAAGATATGGCAACATTAAAATTGAGATTGAGTCAATTTCAACAGGCACTAAAGTAGCAGGAAAAGTTGCAGATGTTGTGCAGCTATCAATTTTCAATAACCGGTTTATGGGCATTGCTGAGCAGATGGGGCGCACCCTTCAGAGGACTTCTATATCAACAAACATTAAGGAGCGTCTAGATTTCTCTTGTGCACTTTTTGGTCCTGATGGTGGTCTTGTTGCAAATGCTCCTCATGTCCCAGTGCATTTGGGAGCTATGTCTAGCAGTGTTCGTTGGCAGTTGAAGTACTGGGGTGATCAGTTACATGAAGGAGATGTTCTGGTGACTAATCATCCTTCAGCTGGTGGTAGCCACCTTCCTGATATCACTGTCATTACCCCTGTGTTTAATAATGGTAAGCTGGTATTCTTCGTGGCAAGTAGAGGGCACCATGCTGAGATTGGAGGTATAACACCTGGAAGTATGCCTCCGTTTTCTAAAGCAATATGGGAAGAAGGTGCAGCAATAAAGACATTCAAGCTCATCGAGAAGGGTATTTTTCAGGAAGAAGGGATCACCAAGCTTCTCAGATTTCCCAGCTCTGATGATGTTGCTTATAACATACCTGGAACACGAAGGCTTCAAGACAATCTATCAGATCTCCATGCACAAGTAGCTGCAAATCAAAGGGGAATATCCCTTATTAAGGAGCTCATTGAACAGTATGGCTTGGAGACAGTACAGGCTTATATGACTTACGTGCAGGATAATGCTGAGGAAGCTGTGAGAGAAATGCTCAAGGGAGTTGCATCGAGGGTTGTCTCTAAGTCAACTGGGGAGGGAGGTTCAGTGGCCATTGAAGAACAAGATTTCATGGATGATGGGTCTGTTATATGTTTAAAACTCACAATTGATAGCGAGAAAGGTGAAGCATTTTTTGATTTCTCGGGAACCAGCCCAGAAGTTCATGGGAATTGGAATGCACCAGAGGCAGTTACTGCAGCTGCCGTGATTTACTGCCTAAGGTGTTTGGTGAATGTAGATATTCCTCTTAATCAAGGCTGCTTGGCTCCAGTGAAGATATTCATTCCTCCTGGCTGTTTTCTATCTCCGAGTGACAAAGCTGCTGTTGTGGGTGGGAATGTTCTCACATCTCAAAGAGTTACAGATGTTATCTTGGCAGCTTTTCAGGCTTGTGCTTGTTCTCAAGGTTGCATGAATAATCTGACTTTTGGGGACGACACTTTTGGCTACTATGAGACGATTGGGGGTGGATGTGGAGCTGGCCCGAGCTGGGATGGAACCAGTGGAGTTCAGTGTCACATGACCAACACTCGTATGACTGATCCTGAGATTTTTGAGCAGAGATACCCAGTTTTGTTGCACCGTTTTGCATTAAGAGAGAACAGTGGAGGTGCTGGTTTGCATAAAGGAGGTGATGGGCTGATCAGAGAGATTGAATTTAGAAGGCCGGTTATTGTGAGCATCCTTTCCGAAAGACGTGTACATGCCCCAAGGGGTTTGAATGGGGGAGTCACTGGTGCTCGTGGCATAAACTTCCTCATTACGAAAGATAAACGGAAGATATATCTAGGAGGGAAGAACACTGTTGAGGTGCAGGCTGGTGAGATTATTCAACTTCTGACTCCAGGTGGTGGTGGATGGGGTTCAGCTTGATTTAGTTACAGCTGATATTTCTGTTTGGTAGGAAAATGCTTATTTTTGTTCACACACTTGCGCTAGACTTTAAAATCCGCTACACTTTCATCTGCTAAAAACATATGGGGCAGGAGGGGGGTGATTCCTAATAAATTTCAAAATAATCCTGGAGCATGTGACCTTGTGTGATACTGAAACATTTGTTGCACATGATATGCCAAATTTATTCTTCTCTGTTTCCGAATTCTTTCATTTTCTTTGTTATGAGTCTAAAGGCTGCACCTGTTATTCTTGTTGGAGCTTTTCTTTTTCCACTTTTCTTGTGCATTTGGAAATGGTGGGACTTTGTTTAGTTCAATCGATCTTTGGGTAACGCCAAGTCTGCAAGTTATGTATCAGTGTCTATGATTTGGTGGGAATCTCTGCAATCTTGGTGGTGGTATGAATCAATCTCAAAGTCTAGGATGATGAGCTGATGTCTTTAGGTTGGGAGTTTAGCATAATTTTAAGGGTATTATTATATTTATAGGTATTATTCGAGGTTTATGTTTGTGCATTTAGTCAAAATTCTCAGACAAGAGCTAATCAGGTGGAAGATACACCTACTTTACCTGCAAACACAAACTTCAGAAGGTTAGATCAACTTCCTCTCCCAATCAAATTTTGGCACTTTTTTGCACCTTATATAACCCCACTTAGAACTAGGATATTGTAAACAAAGTGAAGACTAAATATGGCATCATGCTTTCAACCAAAAGAACAAAACCTGGAAGATGATTCAGCAGTGCTTTTCTGCACTTCTTCGGACTCTCCAGGGAGATCCACCTCTGATTCTTCGTCTACGTCTTCATCCTCCTCTCATCATTCATCACCAGCAAATTCATCCCTTGCTGCAAATCTAGCCTACCAGCTCTGTGTGAAAAAACTCTCTTTTTCTGTCAACAAACAAGGATCATCTTTGTTCAACACCCTGAGGAGAAAGAAGGCCACAACTGATATTCTGAAATCAGTGTCTTTCACTGCTAAAAGTTCAGAATTGCTGGCGATAGTTGGCCCGAGTGGAACAGGAAAGTCTTCACTTTTGCGAGTCATTTCTGGGAGGGTGAAAGACAGCCACTTTAAGCCCACCAGTGTACTCCTCAATGGCCATGCAGTAGCCACTCCTGCGCAGCTCAGGAAATTTTGTGGATTTGTGGCACAGGATGATGATTTGCTTCCTCTGTTGACCGTGAAGGAGACATTGATGTTTAGCGCGAAGTTTCGGCTAAAACTGCTAACTGCTCGAGAAAAGGAAGAGAGGGTTGATAGCTTGATGAATGAGCTTGGCCTTGTTCATGTTAGTGATGGATTTGTTGGTGATGAGGAGAATCGGGGAATTTCGGGTGGAGAAAGGAAAAGGGTGTCCATTGGAGTTGAAATGATCAATGATCCTCCTATTTTGTTACTTGATGAACCAACGTCAGGCCTCGACAGCAATTCCGCGCTTCAAGTGATAGAGTTGCTTTCATCCATGGCAAAATCGAAGCAGAGAACCGTCGTGCTATCAATCCACCAGCCAAGTTATAGAATGTTTGAGCATATCTCTAATTTCTTGATCCTTTCTTTTGGCTCAGTAGTCCATAATGGTTCCATCATTTCCCTGGAGGAGAAGATAAGTCAATTGGGGTATCAAATTCCTGTCAAATCAATGCACTTGAGTTTTCTATGGAGATCATGGATGAACTCAAGGAATATTATTCGAAAACTCATCAGGACCATTTCTTTGTAGTGGATAATAAGGTGCCAAATGGTGAAGTTGGAGTCCCAATCAAACACCACGGCGAAAAAGGGCGTTGGTTCTTCACAGACATATATGAAATCATGGTTCTTTGCTCCAGGTTTCTGAAGATCATATACCAACAAAGCAGCTATTTTTCGCGAGAACAATGCAAGCTGTGATAGGAGGATTTGGGCTTGGTACTGTTTATCTAAAAGTGAGGAGTGATGAAGGAGGCATTGCAGAAAGGTTAGGGCTATTTGCATTCAGTCTTAACTTTCTTCTGTCTTCGACAGTTGAAGCACTTCCGATATATCTTCAAGAGAGGCGAGTTCTGACGAAAGAAGCGTCAAGGGGCTCTTACAGAGTTTCCTCCTACATGATTGCCAACACAATCATATTCCTTCCCTTCCTCTTCGTGGTTGCCGTGCTTTTTGCTGTCCCCGTCTACTGGCTTGTAGGCCTCAACCCTTCCTTTCCAGCATTCGCGGTTTTCTTGTTGGTCGTGTGGCTGATTGTACTCATGGCCAGCTCGTTGGTCATGTTCCTCAGCGCCATTTCACCGGACTTCATCTCAGGGAACTCTCTGATTTGCACCGTTCTTGGTGCATTTTTCTTGTTCTCGGGCTACTTCATCCCGAAAGAGAGCATACCAAAATACTGGATCTTCATGTACTATGTGTCCCTCTACAGGTACCCATTGGATTCCCTTCTTACGAATGAATATTGGAGCCAGAGAAGTGAATGTTTCTCGTGGAGCACACAGGAAAACACACATTGTTTGGTTACAGGAAACGATGTGTTGAAGAGTAGAGGACTAGATAGAGACACCAGGGGGATCAACTTTGGAGTTATGCTTTGTTTCTTTCTACTATACCGAGTCTTGTGTTGGATGATTCTTTCCAGGAGGGTTTCAAAAACCATAATCTGAGCGGAGTTGTCTACCTTCACTTCGGATGAAAGAACATGGTTTAGGTGCAAGCCCTTTTATTAAAGAATCGAATATTACTCCCGCTGTCCCAACTTTATTTGCATTTATACTTTTTTTACACTATTTTCTATCAAAATTTGACCATATATTTGAATAAATTTATGAACAACAATATTATTATATACGATATTGTTCAATTCGTTATAACAACTAACTTCTAAATATCAACTTTTTATTTGTCATTGTTATACGTAGTTAAATATATTAGCGGTAAAACATATTTCTTGAACAACGTGATAAAGATTACAGTGCAAATCTAGCTGGGACGGAGGGAGTATGTGAATATTACTTGTATTTAGAATAGAATCATTTCCTTTTTATGTATAGGTCTTTTGTACCTCTATATATTGTAACCCAACAAACACAACATTACATAATTATTCTCTATATGGTATTAAAGCCTAAAATCCTGAAACCTAAACCCTAAATTTTTCTGCTGTCGCTGCCACTGTGCGTCTAACACACGTGTAGCCGCCTTGTCGTAGCTCACCGCACCGATATCCAATTCATCAACAGTCGACCGCCATTGTTTTTGCTGCTGTAGTTGATCTGAATTGCCATTTTACGTCCCGTACGTGCTGCATGTGATATCTACGCGCTGCACCTGAGCCTCACGCACCGCCACCGACGTTCTCTATGAACTGACGCGTCTAAATCCTATTGCCGATCTGATCCGATCTGCTCTGATGTCTACCTCTAAATCTGGATCTGATGTTGCAGAAGTGCTCGTATCGCCACCAAATCTAAGGCCAATAAGCTACAAAATCTCAATGCCACTGATGTTATTGCAGCTTTACTCATACAGTTGCAATTACAATCAGGCATTGGGCAATCCGTACTTGTTGGCCGATCTATGAACTCTCCGTACTACATCCATCCTTCTGATGATTCCGGTTTGGGTTTTTTTTCGTCGTTCTGAAAAGTGGAGAAAATTACCTTGAATGGACTATTGCGATTTGTAGTGTTTTGCTTCTAAGAAGAAGGTTAGTTTCATTGATGGAACCATTACTAAACCCCCACCTGGTGATCCTCATGCTCAAGGTTGGTCCGGATTGAATGTTACCCTTGTTTGCTAGATCTTGCAGTCCGTGGATGCATTTTTACGATCTAGTACGGCTTTTTTTCACTGCTAAGGAGCTGTGGGATGATCTTGTTGGACGTTTTCCTCTTGGTAATGATCCAAAAATTCTGCAGGTGCATGATGATATCATCAACTGTCGACAGAATGGTCAAACTATTGCTATCTAATTCGGCAAACTCAAGAAGTTGTATGATAACTACAACACTCTTCAGCTTCCTCGAATTTGTTCCTGTGAAGCTTGCAAACCATTGTGCACATTTAATCACGCTGTCGCTGTCTACAATGACCGTGAGAAATAGCTGATTTATCAATATCCCCTCGGTTTGGATGAAGGCTATCACACCTTGCGATCCAATGTCATGAATCAAGAACCGCTGACATCCATCACAAAGCTGTCATTCGGTCTCGTGAACCTCCCACTGTTTCATGGCATATGTCGCTCGTCGCACACCACCTTCAATCTTTACCTGGAGCTCTCATTGTAGTTGAATGCAAGAATATAATTTGTACACATTGTAATCGCAAGAGCCATGACAAAGTAATATGTTTCAAGTTCACGGGCTAGCCAGAATGGTTCACGGAGATGAGGGACGGAGCCAATGCCGTGAAGAATATGGCGCCAACTCCGTCATTCGCCGCCACACCCAGTGCTCCAGCCACAGGTGCCGCTACGCTCCGCCGTCCTCAGCCGCCGTTCACCGGTGCGGTGACATTAGCGCCAGGGTTTGTGGCGGCCACCTTCTTTGGTAACCCTGCTCGATCTGATTTTGGTCCTGCTTTGTCTGACAACCAATGGAGTACGAACCTTAAATTATTTAATCAGTTCAATTCTATTTCTGACCATCAGGTAAGCCTACTTTACTTTGAATTCTTTATTTGGGAGCCTCATATCACATGAATGGTGACAAAGGTTCTTTTATTGATATTATTGATGCTACCAATTCTGTTAATGTTCTACTGCTTGATGGATCTATGTCGTATGCTTCACTTTATGTTCTATACGTTTTGAGGATACCACTCTTACTCATATGCTTTATATACCTACACTGTGATGCCATTTATTACCATGCTCTAGATTGTTGTCTGCCTTAAAATGTCTATCTTTGCTTACTGAAAATTATTGTATATTACAGAAAATATGTACGACGATTGTGATTAGTGTGGGTGAATAGTAGGGGGTTTATTGGCTTCGTCTGCTAATACATGTGTTCAGTTTCATGTCCCACAGTCAGTTCCGACAGTTGTTTCTGTTTCTACTTCTTCATTTGATTTATCGCACCAGTGTCTTAGGCATCTATCCTCTACAGTGTTTTCTTCTGTTCATACTCTTGATTTTAGCTCAAATAATACTTCTGCTTCTTGCTCTATGTGTCATAGAGCAAAGTAGACTAGACATAGTTTTCCTTTGAATTATTCAAATACTAGTTCTTTGTTTGAATTAATACATTGTGATGTTTGGGGGCCTTATAGCTCACCATCTTCTAGTGTTGCATTTTATTTTTTCTAAGTATAGTTGATGATTATTCTCAAATTGTTTGAGTTTATTTATTAGTGGCTAAGTCAGATGTAACTTCTAGATTTATAGAATTTTGTGCTTTGATCAAGAATTTGTTCGGTCGCTCTATTCAATGTGTCCTTGCAGATAATGGTACAAAATTTCTATCTTTGCGATCCTACTTCGCTGAATCTAGAATCATTTTCGAGACTTCCAGGGTTGATACGCCATAGTAGAATGGCCGTGTAGAGCACAAGCATTGTCATTTATTAAATGTCGCTTGTGCTTTTTCGTTTTCAAACTAACTTGCCAATTGACTTTTAGGGAGAATGTGTTCTCACTCCTGCATTTTCATTAATCGGACATCGATGAAGCAAACACCATTAGAGTTTCTTTATGGACGCACTACGAACTACAAGCTTTTGCGCATCTTTGGTTGCTTGTGTTATCCATCTCATATTCCCAGAATCTGTGACAAGTTTGCTCCACAAAGTTGACGATGCATTTTTCTTGGGTATCCAACTGGCAAGAAAGGCTATCACCTTCATGATTTGGAATCATACACATTCTTGAATAGTCATGATGTTGATTTTTATAAAGGCCAATTTCCATTTGTTGTGCCATCTGTACCTGCTGAGCCTGCACAGTCACAAACCGAGACTTGGTTTGATGATTTTCCGATGCTGGAACCGCTGGTGAGGTCTAACAGTGTCACCACTTTGCCACCAGTACCCCACCCTGCTGCGGCACCTCTCTTCTAGTCTTTGGCCGTATCGACCGATCCACCGCAGCCATTGACCAGCAACCCAACACCTGTCACGGGCGAAACTCCCTTGCTGCCACCACTAATTCCAGTGGCCGATCCGCCTCCGACTACCACAGTATCTCCACCGCCAATTTCCAAGGATATGCCGGTAGATGGTATTCCATCGCCACCTCCTTCGGTGCATCAGTCACATTCTCGTCAGAGTGCTCGTGATTGTTGACCTCTTACTTACCTGAATAACTATGTTTGCTCTATTACTGCTGCTACCCCCCTCCACCCTTCCCCCACTACTACGATCACTCTCATTCCATCACTATCCTCAGATGTTCTCTGTCCTTTAACTGATTATGTAAATTGCGATAAATTTTGGTACTATTGTTACTTATTATATCTGCACTTCTGATCAGCCTGCAGATTTGTTCACGAAAGCTCTCGGACATACTCAGTTTCAGTTACTACTTGGAAAGTTGGGCATTCTTGATCTACATGCACCAACTTGAGGATTATTAAAGAATACTCCCTCCGTCCCAGCAGTTTTGGCGACTTTTTTGGTCAACTTTCTCAGACCATGTTTGAGCATAAATTTCAATTAGTATA
>JAULKJ010000003.1:2953491-2967300 GCA_032355405.1 Rubia balearica
CCAAATGAGCATCTGGAGGGACTCAAGTGTGCTCATGTGAATGTGGACGGCCTTACCAATAAGCTTGTGCGGATCCAACACTACTTTTTCCGAAGGACTTCCATATTATGTAAGTTGAACGGTGAAGCTCCTGCTCTTATAACTTTCATGGTATCTGTTTCTACAAAGATCGCAAGCCACGCATTTGATGTGTGGATCAACAGACATGACATTGAAACCGTAAAAGTTGAGGCTGCAAAACTTGTAGAGTTGGGGAGTCTCATTGATCCTGTTGATCCAGGGTTCATGAAATTGTTGTTAAGTTTCCTAGTTGATGTCCGTGCCAGGCACCCTCACCATGTGCAAGATTTTTGTGACTATCTTCTCACTGATTTACGCAAATGTCTCTACGAGTATAAATTGTATATGAAAGCTTTTCGAGAGGAGCTCAGATGCGTAGTGGACATTTATGTCGTGATCACACAGCAGGGTTACTCTTCTCTTCAAGAATTTTCTGGTTTTTTGGCAGAGACTGAGTCAATTCTTAGAGACATATCCACTCTCTATCTTTCAGTGGCTCAAGATCAGAAAACAACTCATGATGATCATCTTTTAACAAGTGTTCTTCTTCGTAAGGTTTGCATTCTGCACGTGGATGTTTTAATCAGGGAGCGACTGTGTAATCACGGCACTACCTTGATGAGTGTGGAAGCTCGCGGCACTCCCTTGATGCGTATGTGCAAACTCAGGATGTTTGTAGAAGGTCTCCGCACCCCCCAAGCTAGTGATCATAACAAGCAATATGTGACACTCACTGAAGAAATGAATGTTACGTTAGAGCCACTACTTCAATCCAGCACAGAAACAGAAATTGGGGTTGACAGCTTACTCCAACAAGTGTTCATTAAGATTATATTTTTCAAGGCTGAGGCTTCCCTCTTCAAGATACTAAACAAGATTCAGAGTCATGATATGGACCTTACACCTGTAAAAGAAGATCAAATTTCATCTCTTCTGGAGAAACTTGCTGATTTTAAGCAACTTGTCGCTACCAGACTGATATGGACCTTACCCGATATATGTTATACAATTGAAGAACTTGCAGAGATGATATCACTTCTCCCTGAAGGTTCCGAGGAAATATGGCATTCATTAGCTCAGCTGTCAGATAAGGTGAAATGTATCAAGGCATCAGCATTCTCTAGTGTTCCCAAGACTTGCAGCCCGGGATTCATTAAGTTTCTTGGCAGAAACATAAAAGAGCTCCTGAAGTATGACCCCCCATCAGTTGCACCAATGAAGCGTCAACTTGAAAGGGCTCAACAGCAGCTAGAGTCATTGTCATCTTTGCTAATGAAAGTTTCAATTTCAGAAGCTGAAAATGGAGAGTTGAGTGATCATATTGCCCAGACAGCACATAAATTGGAATACGTTGTTGAATCCACTGAGTTTCATAGTGACTCCAAATACTTGTTCTGGTTGTATAGTCTGGCAGATGACATTACAGCTATTAATCAACAAGCAGCTAAGATATCCCATGCCGTTACATCTGAACATCCCCCCCAAGTTTCAAGAGAGACTTCATCAAAGTATACTAGATCAGAATTAAGTGAAGTAGATATGGTGGGTCGTGCTGATGAAGAAAAAGCTATAATTGAGAAACTGATGAGAGGATCTTTGCAACTGGACATTGTTTCCATTGTTGGCATGCCAGGTCTTGGCAAGACCACTCTAGCTAGAAAAGTGTTCAACAACAAAAGTGTCATGTATCACTTCCCTCGTCGTGCATGGTGTACTGTTTCACAAGTGTACTCTGAAAGGGAACTGCTCCTTGATATTTTAAGTGGCATCCATGGGCTAACTGATGAGATTCAGAAGATGACTGATAGCGAACTCCAATCAAAATCCCGGCGTTGCCTATTGGGAAACAGATATCTCATCATTCTGGATGATGTATGGGATGTTGCATTTTGGAACTACTTGCAAATTTGTCTTCCCAATGATAGCAATGGGAGTAGAATTCTGGTAACTAGCCGCCTCCAGGATGTGCAGTCTGCGATTAAGCCTAGAAGTGATCCACATCTTATGCGCTCATTTGTGGATGAGGAGAGTTGGATGCTATTAGAAAAGAAGATATTCGGAGAAGGTGTTTGCTGTCCAGAGGAAATGTTGCCTCTTGGAAAGATAATAGCTCGACATTGCCAAGGATTACCTCTTGCAGTTGTTGCAATAGCTGGTCTCCTCCGGAAAACCAAACAGACACATGGCTTGTGGGAAAAGATCTCAGAAAGTCTATCCACAGAGGTAATCAATGATCCAGAAACTCGGTGTAAGGAAATCTTAGAGTTCAGCTACAAGCATTTACCTGGGGATTTGAAAGCATGCTTTCTTTATTTGGGAGCATTTTTTGGGGACAAAGATATTCCCGTGAGCAAGCTGATACAGTTATGGATAGCAGAAGGATTCGTGCAGGAGTCCGAGTCTAAGAGCTTAGAAGAAGTTGCACAAGATTGCTTGATGGAGCTGATTAACACAAGCCTGGTCATTGTTTCCAAAAAAGCATCCAATGGAAAGGTCAAAGCATGCCGGCTTCACGATCTTCTGCGCGATCTATGTTTGTCGAAAGCCAAAGATGAGAACTTTTTGAATCTAGTAACAAGGTATGATGAACCCTATTCCTCGTTTCCAGCCTATGAGTATGACTATGAGTTTCAGAACAAACGCAGATTGCATCCTGTAACATTTGAAAGCTACAGACTGAGCATCTATTTGAGAAGAAATCATTTTATTGATTCAAGACCTTCTGGCCCCAGAACTCGATCCTTGATATTCTTTGCCTCTGTAGATAAAGAGCCTAAGCGTCCTTATGATGTTTCATTCATCGGTGAAAAGTTCAGATTACTCAGAGTCCTGGATTTGGAATGCATCAACATGGGAGTTAGTTTTCCGGATGAAATTGCACTAATGCTTCAATTGAGATATTTAGCTGTCAGCGGTTACTTGCGCTCTATTCCTCCATCAATAGCCAAACTGTGGAAGCTACAATTTTTGGTGGTGAAGGGACTCCAAGGTACAGTCATCTTACCGGAAAGTTTATGGAGCATGGCAAATTTAAGGTATCTTCATGTGAATGTACATGTATCATTCGACTTGCAAGGCAACGAAGAACAAGCTGGAAGATTGGATAATTTGGTAAGCTTGTCCACTCCATCACTTTCTTTTGGGGATGGCACAGTCGAAATGTTGAAAAAGAGGTTGCCTAATATTGTGAAGATGAGGTGTATATTCTTGGAGTCCAGGGAGTCTTCTGAGAGTAGCAATCGGTTCCCAGAACTGGATTTTCTAACTCGGCTAGAGTCCCTCACGATTATTTACTATGGTGGAGCTATCGATTCAGGGGAATTCGTTCTTCCATTCAGTCTCAGGAAGCTCACTTTGTCAGGATTTCGGCTACCATGGAGCCATGTCTCGAGTATTGGAGGGTTGCCGAACCTCAGAGTCTTAAAATTGCTCTCTGGTGCATTTGAAGGGCCGAGGTGGGAAATGAATGAGGAGGAGTTCAGGGAACTTGAGTTCCTGAAATTGGAGGATCTGAACATTGCTCAATGGGATGCCGATCACGATCATCTTCCCAACCTTAAACAACTTGTGCTGAGGAACTGCAATGAGTTGGAGGAAATCCCACAGGATTTCGCATACATCCCTACTCTGGAAATGATCGAAGTGCAGTGGTGCAAAAAATCTGTGGAAGAGTCAGCTAAAAGTATCGGAAATGAAACTAAAGAGATCAAAGTTGTGATTGCTTACAATTAAGGATAAATCATCATCATCACTCCAGGTAAGTATCTTTATGCTGTTGATTGTTTTCAGCAAGTCTTCATTGGTTTCTTGGAGTTTATATAAATGTCTGTAATCCTAGGATCGATGGATAATGCTCTTCTTACATTTAGTACTCTCGTATTACAGCTAGTTGAGCATGTTGCATTTAAGTTCATGCTGCAAGTTTAGGTACACTTTGCAGCTTTGTGTTTGACATAGTCTGTTGCTATGGATATTCTAGAGCATAATTTGTGTGTTCGTATGGATTTTGGTAGTTGCGAATCAGGACTGGTGGACGACAGCATGGTGTGTGTTTAGATTCTTGAGGTGGTCAGACTGTTCTTCAAGCTCGCTGCAATAGTTCTTCACCGGGTATATTCAGTTTGAATTAAGTTGTATAGTTGATGATTTTCGTTCGGGAATAAGTGGCCTGTTTCAAGAATGCATGCCAATTAACTTTAATTCACAACTTTTGCTGAAACTATATTGCATTTTATGTGCACATTGATAATCAGAACAGCAATCGAAATTTGCAATCGCTCAGTATTTTGAAAGAATCACGTCACTTTGCATACCAATAACTTATTGATCAATCTTACACCAGATAAACCTGTTTGAATCAATTTTGATGCAACCAAATCTGAAGTTCTTCGCATTTTTATCCTCCAGCTTCTGTAACTTTCAGCTTTTGTTTGCTAATTCTGCAAAGCTACCCGTTCGCAGCGGGCTTTTTTGTTGTTTTTGATTGTAACCTTGTTCATTTCAAAATGTTGATTCAATCTTCGGGCATGGCAACGGAACGATAGCCATGGTAAAGCAAAAGAGGCTATACGAATTCAATACTACCAAAACAGAACGTCTTCAAGATACTAAACCAGTTCAAACACATTAACAGCCAAACCTGTACAGCATGGAACTGAGTTCTAGAAACCATAGATATATAACACAAGTACTGGAACCTAAGCAATGTCATTAGCAAAAGCTAGGATATGGAGCATCTGTTGGAAAAATAAGGTTCCGGTATAACTTCCTACAGCATCAAACCTAAGTAATGCCTTCAGCCAATGGCAACCATTGATGAAGGAGAGTGGCGGGCATACCAAGCTGGGTGTCTCTACAGATTCATCAAATCGTTCAATGCTTCCATCTTCGATGTATCTATAGGAATGGTGAGTCCAAAGTACACTTTTATCAACCTGCCTTCTCTAGCAGAAGCTCCGCCCCGTGGAACTTGTATGATTCGCCGCTCCTCGCTTTTAAACTCCCTCCGACCACCAATTTGCGTGCTGGTTCTTCAATCTTCCTATTGAAGTTCGACCAGCATCTGAAGTTTAGTTTCCTTCTAAATCGGAGAGCTAACTCGATTGCCCGCGTTAAATTGGACTAATTTTTTGGGTTTTCTTGTGCTAAATTTTTGTTTAGGTTTTGGCTATAAATTTGAATCTAAATAATAACACGGCAAATTAGAAATAGTTAAAATTCAAGTGAAAATAATAAAAAATTAAATCAAAATCTTAAACATAGAAATTAAAAGGGGAAGTTTTGTAAAATGTGGCATATCCATAAATTTATGAATTTTTGTTTAGCTTTTGACGATGAAAGTTAATTTTTTGTGGAAGACCTGTGGGGTGGTTTAATGCACTCAGGGCCAGCGCTAACTTTTCAAAGGCATGTAGCAAACTACAAAAAGTGACCCATAAAAATAATTAATTTTATAAAATTAAATTATAAATTATAAAGCTTATATATTTTAGCTGGAAGTAAGTTATATTTTCAATAATCAAACAAGCATAGTTTTAATTTTGAACCCTTTTAAATATTGGTGCCAAACACAATACCAATATAAAAAAAAGACAGAGTAAAAATGAGGCCCTTTTTAAGATAGTAAAATTTGGGGGGTTTGAAACAACAACCTCATATGCCTCAATATATGGGCCGATCCTGAATGCATTGCTTCATATACGTTAGAAGAATCCAACTATAAAGGCTGGATATCTTTCTCGCGAGGCTGGATATGCTTCATATGGTCATCATTGTCCTCTGATCTAGTACTTGGGGAACATAAGACATGACATTCGATGATGGAACTTCGATCATGTATGAATTATCACAAATCCATCCCTCGTGGTGAAAAAGAAGGAAGAGAGGAAGCAGCAGATTAGTAGTTGTTCGAGTTTAGATAGACTCATTTACAATGCTAAGTGTGAGTGACAAAAAATGAAAGGACACAAGAATTGTAATTTGTCCACCGACCATGTGAATGAGTGACGGTTTGTCCAATAACACCGATCTATTATCCTACTAAGCTATACATACGTTAACAATGTATAATTGATTATAAAAAATACTATTTGTTATAAATATTTTATAAAATAGAAAGCTACTCCCAAATTAAAAATTGACTAATTATTCTATGGAAAAATCTTGTGAAAGACCGTCTTTCCATAAGTTTATGGAAAAACGGGGTTTAATTAGAATAATAAAAGGTAAAATGTCTTAGTTTCAATATTAAAATTTTATTATGCAACATGTAGTAGTTATAAAGTTTATAAGCAACCCAAAAATTTCATCTTCATTTCTTCTAATTTACACCTTTAAATGTGGGTCTTTCCATGACTTATGAAAAAATCGTATTTCAAGAGACGGATTCTTATTCTATCATCAAGTATTTAATAAACGTTTCTTAACCTATATACAACCCTAAATATATCAATTATAAGTTATATAGTGAAAAATCACTTCTTTTAAAATTTATTTATCTTAACACAATATTTTATTTATACATATATCGATAATCATAGTTAAGAAACATAGCATTAATTTGTGAATTATTGTGAATTTATGTTAGGTATTACATATGCATTTATTAATTAATTAGATATTTATTAAGATATTATTGGGTATCTAATCACTAGTCTAGAATAGGCCCATTAAAGGAGGTTCTATCGGCAATTTAAAGGAACTTTCTAAGTGATTTTAATGGTTCCGCCTTTAATCAATAAAAAAAGAAGGCGGTTTCGAGAACTCAAAAACTGGGGTGTGTACGTCATATCTCACAGACGTTTCCGATCTCGGAAACATCTATTAATTCTGAAGTCGGAATTAAGTAATAGACGTGTTTCGTCTCTTTGTAAAATGAAATGTAATTTCCGAATTCGTTCGCATTTCTGGCCTCTCTCTGTAAATTTTTGGTTGAGCATTTTTTTCCTCAAATCATTTCTGAGTTCGGAAAGTTATTCGTGTAGCATGTTCTGAGTTCGGAATGTCATTCTGACCAATGAAAAATGAATATCAAAGAGACGAAATACTTTTCGGATTCGAAAATACAATCTGGGCTTGTGGTATAAATTTTATTTTATTAATATTTCCGGCACAAAAACAACCTCGACAGATAGCCAAAATATAAAAACAATACACGATAGTATCTTGAACCTAAATAAAAATCTATAGATAACGCTAGCCAAGCAATAATCTACATATAGGAATAGAAATCACTACAAATCTATTCCGACATTTTTAAGATTCAATGTTTATCTAACTTGAGTTTCCCGACCAATATTGGAATTTCCCAGTGTTGATGACCAATTAAGAATTAGATGCCGAGCCAATGAATTCCGTGCATTGTTGATATCATCTTGCGAGTAGAGTTTCCAATCGTTTTTGAAAACCTGAAAATAACATTATATTATTAATTATTTGGCAAAGGTTAGTTAGAAAGATTACCACGAAAAAAGTACGCTTACCTTGTCAAGTTCAAGTACATCTTCCTTGACTTTGTTTATGCACTCGGTCACGCAAGTTTGAGTCCGGTTCTTGTACTATATGTAAAAAACATAAATTATTAAGACTATTGCACCAAATAAGTATAGTATATTGGAAACTAACATATTGGTAGATCACCTTGATTTCGACCACCTGAAACGAACAATTTGTTTGCTCACTATTTCTCTTCATTGCAGATTCCAAAATCTCAACGAATGCATTAGACGGTTGGAAGTGGAGGATATCCATCCAAGATACTCGCTTCTTTGCGGGGACTATCAATTTAATCTCCAATGTTCCCTGAATAAGAAAATTTAAATATTATTTGAAATTTGTAGAAACGATGTTTGTAAAGAAATTGAACGTTGTAAATAACCTCTTGATGTATGGCACAACGAAACCATCTTATCCTTCCAGTATAGGCACTTGCGAACGTAGTCAGTCCTACCTTGTTTTGTAAAACCTATTTCTTATATCATGATCGGGCACGTGTATCCAATCCATCCCTTCTTTTGATTACTGGTAAAAAACATGTACCTGGATAATTTCGTAGTATGTATTATTTGTAATAATGGCCAGATTAATTAAAATTGAATTTAGAAATAAAATTAATAAAATCACTCACAACGTGTAGATCGACATTATCTCTTGATTAAATTGCTCACATCTCCATAGGTCTTCAAAATCACTCCATAACGCCATGATTTCACGTTTGCATCCGAATACGCATTCATTTCCCAAGAATGTGTATGTTGAGTTTGAATCATGGGGTTGTAGCCAATTATAAAGGATATGTATGAAGCCAGGTGTGTCTCGAGGGATGTGTGCTCTTACCAATGGAGGTCTAACCCTAGTTACTGGTGTTGGCACCGGTTTGGGCATCGATTTGACCAGTTTTGGTGATGGAGGCCTTGTTTCCTTCAAATATTGATCCTTTATAGGATCAGAGTATATAAGTCTATGGGGCCAAGTAAGGAACATTCCCCGGGCAGGGCCAACTTTCTTGTATTCTGCGTCCGGGATTTGCAAAGGGGAGCCCATCACCAAAGGATTCTTTAGGAAAACCCTTGAAAGACCTTTCGCAATTGGTATGGAATGATGATGTTTTATTGACTAATGCGAAACTCCACTGGCTACATGTAGTGGCCTACCGTTTATGTCTTGATCAATGTATAGTTCACACAGACATGATTTCTAAAACACAAGCAAAATAGGTATTAAATATGAAACTTAATTCAAAGGGCATAATTAAGAAAAGGATCCTTCAGACCTTTTTTTTTCGATTGGAAGGATGGGATTGTCGGGGTTGTCGAGTTTGAACAATTGCCTATCAATTCTTGAATTTTGAACAATTGCCTCGCAATTTACCTCAACATCCCCGGGAGCTTTTCGTGAACCCCTGGATGGCGGTGTCCAACCGGGCATCAAGTCCTCTAAATTGGTCGGAAGAACTACCCCGATGTATTGGACCAACTTCCGAATTAGAATTTCTTGTTGCTCAATTCGTTTGTCTTGGAGTTGGGTTTTTTTTGCAACGTATGGACTCTCGAGGGGTTCCGATCCACCGTAGGACCGTACGATCCCGAATGCTTTCCGTTGGGTCAAGAAACTACCCAAGCCTCTAAAACGGCCCGGGTGGTCGAATTTTTCCGTGGCTTCACAAAGGATGCCGTGATTATCCCTTGGAATAAATTGCCCTTGCAATTGGTCATTCTTCAAATTTTCCTAATTAGAAACATAGATAGAGAAACCTTTGTTATTTTGATATACCCTTAATATATGTCAAATTAATACTATATTCACTTAAAAAATTACGTACCACTCTTTCAGAAATTTGTTTCTCTTCATCCTTGACATATACAACCTTTGAGAAATAGATCGCACCTCTCAATGTCATCCACACTGATCTATTGCACCGAAGCCCTTGCCTCATTTTCCATCATCCCAGCTGCTATTGGAATTTGTACATCTTGTTCTAGACGCTCTTTCACTAGCTCTATTGCCGCTAAACCATAACCCCTATGACTCAATCGGTGAGGAATTTTTATTCTCCCCAGCAATGCGTTGTTTTTCTTCCCTTATACCCTAAGTTGGATGTTAGTTTCAAGTTATCACTATAAACATATTAATCTAATCACACTAATAATTTGTATTTTTCTCACTGACGTTATCACTATTCTCCAATGCCTTTTCCTTGTGAATCTCCCAGCTCTCCGGTTGAATGTGCGTATATGTTACCCATGGGCGATCACCTTTGTTATCTCTATACATGTAGTTTTCGGAAAAAGTGTATTTATGTTCACATAACTCTTAGACATCATGAACATAGCCTTCCTCTGCAAAACACCCACATCTTATGCTTCGATTTGAAAAGACCTCTACAAGGATTACGTAACACAAGGATATGAGGATGGAGTTTACATGTAATGAAAAATTGTAGATGAAAAATGTAGGACAAAGGATTCACTAAAGCTCCCTTGTATTCCATCCACAAGGTATCCTTGTAATCTTTTGGGACATCGTGCCAAGTATTGTAGCGGATATGCACCCTTGTTCTACCAATCTTTGTCACCCAACTATACCATTTGGCACGTTGCTCCGACATATAATTTTCCAACTTGTCAAAAATCAATGACCTTAACTCTTTCCTAGCCATTCTAGACTCTACAATGAGTTCGGTGTTTTTTTACATCCCCTAAAGCGTCATCCTCATCCTATGTCGATTCTGTTGTTGGGGGATTGACATTTTTGGACCGTGACACATCGCTGGAGTCCGTTTCCTAATTGTCAATTTGAATTCTACATTGACAAATATACCAAAAAATAACTTAACCTCGGAAACAAATAAGTTACCAACATTTAAAGAATATCCAAAATATATAATAAGAAATGTATTAAATCCTAGCCAATGAACATAACAATAGAGATAAATTAAAATTTTAAGTTGAAGCAAAACACATAGGTCAACATAACCTAGCAATTAACCTAGCATTTAAGCACACTAATGCCTAGCTCAATCAATAAATGCAAAACGCAAACCCTAGTTGTCATGAACCAAAATCACTAATACCTAGAGTAGCATTTAAGCACAGTTATACACAACTTATATTTAATAACAAACCCCACTTAACATAGAACTCATAAAAACCACAAAATGCAAACCTAGCTATCATGAACCAAAAAAATATTTGAGTTTTCTCATTTATGTTTGAAAATATTAAACCCTAGCTATTTATTGAATAGTATATTTACCTTTTTGATCAATCAAAGGGTGTGAAATACTACTTCATAGCTTATACCTGCATATCATACAAAAATGTTGTGAAAATAAAAAATTGAAGTGAGAAATTGGAGTAGAAGAGAAATTGGATGAAAGACATACCTCAAATCATCAAAATCTCAAATGGAAGAGTGGTGATGGAATTATGTGTTGGGTTTGGGATTTTTTTGGAGGGGGGAATGGTGAGAATATGCGAGTTTTTCAAATGGTCAGTAAATGCCCAATTGAAACCCTTTATGCTTATTTTTCCCCGATTAAAAGAGTTTGCGAACTCAAAAATAGGAACGATTTGTATTTCCATATTCGTAAATGAATCGTCTCTTCTATATAGAAGACAAGATCCTTTATAGAGTTCGGAAACCCTTTTTAGGTTTTAAAAACAAAAGGAAAATGGGCAGATGTTTAAAATATTCAAATCAAATTCGATTTTACCATATTCCAAACCCTAAATCCCCAAATTTTAAAACCCACAAACCCCTAACCTAGTCCGAAAATGAGCTGTAAGAGCACGGGTGCTAAGTCAAAGGCTAGCGATCAGAGTCATTGCCCTATCACGGAGATTGACCTATCTAAAATTCTTCAATGATACCGCCAAGCAAAGGTATATTTATTTTTCAAGGAGGAAAGTTATCAATTTAAATGCTATAGAACGTTGAAATTTTAGGACTAGACTATTTGCTAGCACATTTCAAAACCCAACATTTAGAGAAACCACTGTGTATGGATGAGCCCATTCATATTGATGAAGTGATAAAATTTTATGAAAATTTGGATCAAAGTAGCAAAAATATAGATGTAACTAGGGACAATGGGAAAGATGTATCTGTGACTACTTATACAATTAACACAGCTCTAAATTTCCTCTACACCACCCCTGAGAAATTAAGGCCTAATAACCCCAATGGTCCCCTCAAAATTTATCACACACATGTTTGGCTGGGCATGAGCGACGCTACTCCTGTTTGTCCCATAACTATGGCTAGGAAATATTTTAAGAGAGACGGATCTAATGCGAGGAGAGCGGAGAATTTTTATATTGGTGTCTTCACCGTAGAGTAGCGTCTCGTGTATGAGTGGATATGCCTGAATGTTTTTCCCATGGGTGGCCACACTTGCGAGTCGCCTATTGCTAACCTCATGATGTTTTACTACATCATGGAGGGTAGACAGATAAACCCCGGGTTTGCCATCATCTCGTTCATGTTGAAGGTGCAGACGAAGAAGAAAGATCTTCCCTATGGTGGTTTGATAACCTCTATGCTAAAGAAGGCGGGAATTATTCCCAAGGATAAGGCTCTTCAGATGGAATACTATAACAATAGTTGGTTCCAACACAAATAGCTCCATCAAGACTTTAGCGGCAAGTGGTGCTTTTATCTAATACATGGTCAAAACGCTAAGATTTCCAAGAGGCCTCGCGAAGCGGAAGTAGAAATGGACGAGGCATAGAGAAGTGATAAATAGTTTAATTTATTGACATCAATTAAGCACAATTTAAAATTTTATTGATCAATATCGATTAACAGGTACATGCAACGGTTGGAAGGCTTAGTAGAGAAAGTACTTCGACTTTATGCGTGTGGACATGACCGAGAGATATGATATGTTGACCCACACTCATTCCCAGCATGTCGCATTCATAGAATCCCAAGGCCTCTATTTGGAATTGACAAGCCTCCTAACTTCGAGCATGTCTTCTCGGAGAGTGAAGATGATGATGGTGGTGATGGTGATCATGGCGAGGATGACGGGAATGTTGGTCATGGCGTTGAATAAAACATTGGGGCCAAGATGAGAGGGGGGGGGGGAGGGAACTCTAGAATTGATAGAATGCTTGGGTAGAAGAATTTGGATAATATATGGATGTTTTGTCATTGAAGGATTTTTTAGACTTAGCTTTGTCGTTGTTTTAATTTTATTTTGCTACATGTTTGATGGATGTAATTAGTTCTCCAAACGATGAGCCTATTAGGGGAAATGGTCTAGACCCATTTCCGAGCTCAGAAAATTGTCTTTCCTTTCCATTCATGGGCCAGATGTATTTCTGAGATCGAAAATAATTTGTCTCATCTGTAACCATAGGTACGATATAGTTTCCTAACTCGGAAATAAAGTCTCCGAGCTCGTGTCACATTTTCGGGCCTCTTCTGGAAAAAGGCCTATTTTTTCCATAAAAATACATTTCCGGACTTGGAAACTAGTCGTGACCATAACATAAAGAGACAAATCAGACATTCCGAACTCAAAATTTTTTATGAATAAAAAAAACTAGGGGATCGAATACACTTTCATTTATTTACACCAAATCTCTAAACCCTGGCCAACTTACGAACTTGCAAACAACTCTCAATTCATTATTTCTTGCTAAACCCACCAAGATTTTGGTATGGCTAAGGGAGGTTCAAGCCGCGGAATTCCTAGATCTCGTTTAACAGGCCAAAATCCCGGCTTCGATGAGACAAGGTTTGTTTATCAATTTGCTCAAAATTGTTACGATACATTACGTGAGAAGGGAAAGTTATTAGATTCATATCTTGTCGACTTCGATGAGTACTTAGCTATAGGGTTGGCTGATCCCCTAAAACGATTTAGTGAACAAGATGTTGAGAATTTGCTCTCATGTAATGAAAAAGAGTTTTTTTGTTTGACTTGTTAATTTTATGCTAATTTGCGGGTAGTGGAGAATGGGTATTACGGTACTAGAGTTGGGGGAATTGACATCCCAATTAACCAATGGATTTATTAATAAGCTATTAGACTTCCCATACATATACCCATAATTTGTTTTTCCGAAGGATCTTGATTGTCCGTTGAATGATTTCTACAATCAAGAGAAGTGGCATCAAGAAGTTGATTAACATTACATTGACCCTGTGGAGTGTAGTGTGAGGTAATTTGCCTTGAAATTCTCTAAGGAGAGTTAAGAGCAACTTTGTGCTTTTATCACTTTTCTAGAGGATTTTGTGTAA
>JAULKJ010000003.1:2967400-2987175 GCA_032355405.1 Rubia balearica
GGCTCTCGTTTCCTTCACCCCAATTCCTTCACCTTAGGTTCTCGTTTCTCCATTCCGAACTGGTTCTCGTTTCCTTCGCCCCAATTCCTTCATCTCCGTTTCTTATTTCTCCCGCTCGACCAGGTTCTCGTCTCCGGCCCTCAGGTCCTCCACCCCACTCCCTTCGTCTCTGGTTCTCGTCTCCCGGTTCTCCCTTTCCCCCCTTCTTCGGGCCTCTCGTTACCAAAACCTGGCCCGACTCTTGTTTGATGCCCAGACCAGGTTCTCATTGCTAATCGAGGTGCCTGGCTCTCGTTTCCACCGGCAAGAACCAACCGCTCGAGAGCTAGAAGCTGGGAGGGATGGTGTTTCGGTGGGTGGCTGGGGACGGGACGGTTTGACTGGGAACGAAGGGCTCCGGAGAGAGGGTCTTCTCCAGCGAAGGACGAGAAGGACATGGACAACGAGGATTACAAAAAATTAGAGGATTGGGGGTTATTAAAATTCTCCCCTTTGAACGAGATATAAGGATTGAGAGATATGAGGATCCGTGGTTTCCGGCGGGGATTGGGCTGGGATGAAGGTGGGAAGGAAGGGTTTTTAGACGGCGGTGGTCAGGCGGCGGCGATGATGGTGTCCTAGGAAGACCATATTTATTTTTATTTTTAAACTTTTTATTTTTTAAAAATTAAATTAATTTTATATATGTACATATACATATTAGGGCATAAATAAGTCAAATAGAGAACGTGATATAGTAATTCCCTTAAAAAACCTGAAATATCTATCGACATCGTTATAATTTCCTGCGGCAAGAAGTGTCTAATTCAATAAAAATAGCCCGCAATGAAAATGTCAATCTTTGTTCTTGCTGAGTAGACCGAGTTGATTTTGTCTAGTGTTTATGATTATATTTCAATTATTACACCACGTAGATTATATTAATATTTATCAAATGAAGTGTAAAAATGTGAGAGTTACTGGATTGGAAAGTATATCTTCAAACGTGTCTCATTTTCTCCCCACTACATCAATACTTATCGTACTTTTTCTTCCAATATTTCCACCAGTTTAGTGTAAACAAAGGCATGATATTTTAATAATATTCTAAAACCTTCAACTGCACATCTCTCTCCCTCTAAAAAAATCTTCAGTTTTATTTTCTTCATCTTCCCAATATGAAGAAATAGTAATTTTTCAATTGATATTTTTGGAGCGTTTACGTTATTGAATAAGTATGGATTTGTCTGCATACATTAGTGTTGTTTCTCGACCTGATAGATTAGATTTTTATGATCATGATAATCACTCAATTTAGTTGTTAGCCTTGGTATATTGTTCGCGATCTGTTGTGCATGTCGTTATATTGATTGTTTTTACATTA
Source organism: Rubia balearica (assembly GCA_032355405.1). Lineage (NCBI taxonomy): Eukaryota > Viridiplantae > Streptophyta > Magnoliopsida > Gentianales > Rubiaceae > Rubia > Rubia balearica. The sequence goes on from JAULKJ010000003.1 coordinate 2,968,764, forward strand.
GGATTTTCATTAATTTGGATGCATCATATCTATGGTTTACATTTAATTTAAATATTCTTGCAATAAATTAATTACTGTTAGAGGTTAGTTGAATGAGATGTTAATTCCACTTAATATAATATCTGTTGGACGTTTTACCTAAGACCTATGAATTATTATTTTAAAAAAGTTAGATAATATAGATATATTACCATTACCTTAAAGTTCAATTTTAATTTTAAATTAAAATGGAAATACATAATGAATAGTAGTATGTTTATTAAAAGTTCGAAATTTATTGAATATTATAATCCTAAATATATTTTATATTTATACTTAGAATTTTTTTTAATTCTAATTTCAGACATGAATTTTTATACTTCAACTTCAATCATACTTTTGCAAATTTTATTTTTCCCTTTTATTAAAATATAACAATTTGGCAGCATCTCCTTTTATACCACCTAATGATTAGACCAATTATGAAATTTTTTTATTCCCACCCCTACATCTCATTGATTGATTATTGATTTCAAAAAAATATGAATCACAATTGTATTGTATTAATCTCAAACTTTAGGATGGAATTATAAGCTAGGCCACTAACTAGTTGAAAAGAAGAAAACAAAAGACTCAAGATGGGGAGAGATCACACTGTGAGACCGAATTTTACCTTACCTTATTCATGTTCCCAGAGTCAGCCCATATGTTAAGGCATATAAGGTTGTTGCTTCAGGTCCCCAAATTTTATTATCCAAAAAGGGGCCGAATTTTTACTTATTTGTTTTTATATTGGTATGTGTTTGGCACCAAGATTTAAAAAGGGCCCAAACTTTAAACAATGCTTGTTTGGTTGCTGAAAGTATAACTTACTTCATCTTATATAAATATTTAATCTTTATAATTTATAATTTAATTGTTTAAAATATTATTAAATTAATTATATTTATTGGCCACTCTTTGTAGTTTGCTTCAAGCTGTTGAAAATATAGGGCCGACCTTGCATGTTCCAAGTCTATAAAATACAAATAAGTCATTGAGATTTCAATCCCAATTCATTGCAACACAATACTTGCATATTACTAATTTCCAGTAACATCCCTCCACCACCAGTTCTTGTGAAAAGGCAACATGCTTACAAAAACAGCGACAAAAGCAAGCAATAAATCTTGCCTCTTCGCACAACACAAATTCAGAATTTCGCCAGCTATATATCTTGTAAAAATGCAAATAGGCCTAGAAGATCAGGGATAAAAGCAAGCAATAGATCTTGCAGATTTGCACAAATAAAAGTTTACAATCCCAATTTTGTGAGCTATAGATCTTGCAAAAAGGATTGCATTACCAACAAACAAAGCGACAAAAGCAAGAAATGGATCAAGTGGCTTCGCACAATATGGTTTTACAACCCCAACATCGCAACTATAGATCTTTCAAACATAATCATACACACAAAATGAGCCTACGAAAACAACAACAAAAACAAGCGATAAAACTTGCGAAGAAGCATAAGTCAAGTTGTCATGACCTAGAGCTCGAAAGCAATAGATCTTGCAAATTTACACTAACTTTAAGATTGATAACAATCAGTCTTCATTAGTAACTCAAGAAAAAAACACGATGATATCAACATCCCATAAATATGACACTTAGCAATAGTCATCAACAAATGCAAAATATAACAAAATAGATGCGCATATCACTTCGAATGTTTACAGAAGTAAATTATTACATCAAAGTAAAATAAGTTATCCGCACCATGATGAACGAGACAGCCCAGCCGAAGAAGGACCACCGGAGCGGCGAGATTGCTCGGCGTGATAATCTTCCTCAGCTAAAATATGATCATACTGCCACTTCATATGCAAGTAAGCAGGATGACGAGTTCGACCACTTAGCTGCATACGATAAAGATACTTCGTGTAGTAAACTTTATAATCAGTTATAGGAAAAAACTCTTCATGATCAAGTTGAATACTCATAACTTCCACAGTATCTTGATAACTCTTATTCAACGCCTCTAGGTTATGTACATCTTCCTCTAGCAGACGAATATGTGACCTAACAGATTCAGATAGAATATCCTTTGACCAAAAATATTCATAGTTAAATCCCCACGGTTAGTGGAACCACAAGATGATGATGAAAGGGCCTGGAGTTTATCTTTGTATTCAACAGAAGCTTGTTCAAGCTGATGCATGCATGAGTCAAGGCGGTCACACTCAGTTTGAAAGTGGTCATTCTCACTGTGCAAGTAGGCATTCACAGCGAACTGTTCATCAAATTTACTCTGCCAACCAACGGAAGAAGCAGTTAGATAATCACACTCATCATATTTCTTCTTCAGTTGATCAAATAATTGGTCAATACGAGAGCACTTTTTATCTATGATCAAGGTCTTTTGCTGAGCCTCGTGTGCTTTATTTTTCAACAAAAATATTTGCTTCTTCTTATTGACTAATCATTTTAACCAAGCTTACCTGGTGTCACTGAATTAGGTTGTTTTGTTAGGCACACATATTTTTTACTTGCGTACATGGTCTTTTTGATTCGTTGATAGCCTTCTTCCATCCAATCCCAAAATCGTCAATGCTTAATAGTATGTACTTAAGAACGAACACCCAAAGACATAGCCCACTCCTGAACATGACTAGGGAGGTTGAGTGAATGCACATACATACCAATAGATTCGAGATTAACTAAACAACAAATAATATCCCTGTTAAGAGATTCAATATTGTACCTAATTCAATAATATCAGGTACAAATTAGCTACAAGGACAACTCAAAGGAGGGGATGAAGATGAAAAATAAGTAGAGACACGTCACCCAAGATACAATGGAATAGATTCAAGAGCAGAACATCAAGAAATAAAAAAATGCTTGAGAGGAACTCAAAATATTCCATAGCTAGGGTAGATCTAGCCTCAATCAGTATAGTAGGACAACAAGAATTGGGAGACATAAAAGGAAGATGTCACTTGGAACGAACACCAGAACCCAACATATCATGAAGAATCTATGGTCAATCAACTATCAAATCCCTACTTATAAATAAATATCACAAAAAAGAAATGAAAATTTAGAATTAGCATATATAGCTCACAACAAAGTTGTTACATAAATGCAATAAAAGTATCATTATGCATTATAGACAAAAATATGAATGTTCTTAAGGTAAACCACAATTCTAAAATTGATTAACATTAGAGTGAGAAATAGATGTATACAGAATAGCAAGAGTGGACTCATTTCTTTTCGTGTCCTGAGCGTGAGTCTCCGCGATTGCGTTCACCCCCAATTTAGAAGATGACTTAGGGCCAGGAGAAGCAATTGGAAGGTTGGCAAGATAATCAAATGGGCAACTTCACAACTCAGAGATAGAGGGCAAAGAGGGAAGCCCAGCAAGATGGGACAACAACGCATAAAAATGTCCACCATCAGAAATCCTACGATTAAACCCATCATTAAGCGCAGTCTTCTGTTGCTCCAGTACTGTCTCAGACTTAGCCAGTGGAGGTAATTTCTTAACCTTCGGAGTAGAGTTCAGCTCCTGTAGTTCCACTAAAGCTTCGCAATAACTAGCGTTGTGAGAAGAACTAAAAACCTCTTCAAATAGATTGAAGAAGGACTTCATTTTAAAGAGCCGATTAGTAAGAACTTGGCGTAGCTAGGTGAAGCAGGACCTTTAGTTCGTATCTCCTCCAACTTAGAACATGGCCTACTAGCTTCTTCTTCAGCAGCCTGTGAACACTTCTCATCAGCTTTAAGAGAGATCTTCATAGTTGAACACTCCTTCTCACTAGCCTTACACTTGTCCAGGAGCGAACCGTCTTCCTTGAAAAATTTGGCTACTCGCTCACTAACAAGCTGAACACTCTCACCAACCTTATAACATTTCTAGAAAAATGTACAAGTGAATATGACAGATAGGAGAATACCAAATCAAACCAAATATCATTTTAAACTTCTAGAGAACATACCATGACCATCGTTTCATGAAGAGAGAGTTTAGAGAGTAGCAGGAATAGTTCTTTGATCATCAAGTCGCGGTAGAGGCTTAGAACGGAATTTACCAATACGCCATTTTTTCATGGGGGGGCCTAAGACAGTTGACGAACCATCATACCGCTCATTCCCCCTCTTTCCCCTAGAGGCACCAGTAGCGTTATCAACAACTACCTCTCCCCCTTCAGGTGATTTACCTTAAGCAGATATGAATTGAGAATTTTCTTCAGTGATGTTCTCCCAAGAGACATCATCGATAATGGTATCGTTTGGTTGAACCGGCGTTGTCTCCATCTTTTCATTTTTGTCATCAGAAATAAATGACCTTTCAATGGAATGCCTATCTAGATGCATATCTGTAATTCAGTATACAACATAAGTCAAATGAACACATGGAAATAATGGAGCAGTGTGAAGAATAAGGGATACAAATAAGTATGACATGGGGAAACAACAAGATAACAACAGACAAACACCTTTGCTCTTAGAATCAGCATGGCAAAGATATATCGAGTGTTCATTGACTCTTAATGCAACCTCGAAGTTAGCATTAAGTCCCCGACATAGGAAGTTTAAATTTGACAACACTATAGTTCCAAAATGGAAGGGTCTGTTCGCACTCATCACTAAGTTTTATATAGAATTGTTTTTGCACCATACACCGCAATTACTAAGAAATACATTAACAAGATCAAAATAAGTAATGACAGGGTAAAAGGTGAATTCATCAGATGAGTTTTTTACTTAGCAAAGTTGATACAAGCTACGAAATAAGTTAATCGAAAAGGGATATGGTCTTGTTCACACACGTGGTAGAAACCCACAATGATCGCTATATACTTAGGATGAAACTAAGATAATACATTTTGATAGTGTAAAAATAATATATGATGTGACAGGACAAAGGAAAAAACAAGTCCAAATTATCCAGAGATGCAGCCAGTTGGAGAAGTACATTTTTTTTAAAAAAAATTTATCCAAGTTGTAGTAAAAATTAATGCTACTAATGGTAGAAGAACCGGTAGGATGATCGGAATCCTCTCTAGAATTAACATCGTCAACCTGGACATTCTATAAGGAAGGATCAACAAGACTAGGGTTAGACATTTGGGCAGATATGACTCGTAAGATTCAGACGAAAACCCTATTAATTAGAATTACAGAATACTGGGAGTATATTCCTGTGAAATTCAGAAAAAGGACACACATAATGCACGCCAAAAAGACAATTGGAAGATTCCAAACCAAAATTGAGAAAAAAAATTATTAGAATGGAGACACCGCACAAATTCACAATTACGAGAATTATTTAAGAACGAGAAAGAAAATTAAAGACAGAAACTTGCGAGTTGGCGGAGAACAACGATGATGCACAGGAACAATAAAGAAGAGAGGAAGAAGATGAAGGATTTAGACGCTTAAAGAACAATAAAGTACATAATTTAATTTAAGACAATGAAAAGTCAAGAGGAGTTAAATCATCCAGAAAAACAATGGTGGATGTCTGGAAAAAGTAAGTTACCTTTTTTGGAATTCGAAAAGGCGGTGGTATATGAATAGGTGTGATACAGTGAATAATGACGGAGTTAAGTAATCAAATTTGAAGCACTTATAAGGAAAAAAATAAAATAAAAAGGTAGGAGAGAAAAAGATAAAACAACATAGCGAATAATGGGGATAAAATCTCAGCTCAGAGAGACAAGATCGCGACAGCTAAAGCCTATCATAATTCCTACACTTTCAAAGTCAAAATTCAAATTCCAAAGGACAGATATCTCAGCAAATTCATTAGTATAGCCAAAAAGCACACAACACTTCGCGAAGACAGTTTATGTTGATGTGATAAAGAACATGTTATTGCAATTTAGAGAATAAACATAATAACAGTTCTCACACATCCTACAAGCACAGTCATCGCTTAGTGTTTTTTGACTTCATGGCTGGAAGGGAGCTTATGGTGTATACCTACCCCATATTGTTGGTCTTTAGGCCCAGCCCAAGGTTCAATCACGAACCAAAAAAAGACAAAATCATGCCAACCATGAACCAAGAAAGGTGGGATCATGACCAAGACGAGATTATAGCAACCATGATGCAACCATAATGTAACCAAGGATCTGAAACCCTAGTAATGCAGAGCCATGACTGCAGTCTACTATAAATACAAGGAGAGCAATACTGGCTCATGTAAGTTACACTAAACCGAAAAATACCGATTCTCTTAAGGAAGGAACTAACTTGATCGTCGGAGCTCTTAACCCCAAAATCACTTCCGGGATCTTTCTAACAGGTTCATAGTGACCAAACTGTGAATATTAACCATCTAGCCTAATCGGGAACACCACATCATTAGGGATATTTTGGTTAAAGTTGATAATATTGTGTTCCCGGTTGATTTATTCTCGAAATAACGCATGATGAATATGCACATCCAATTCTACTTGGGAGACCATTTCCAAAAATGACGAGGATGAATACGGATGTTCATAATGGGACATTAACCTTAGAGGTTGAAGGGGAGAATGTTGGATTTGAAATCTACAAGTCTAAGAATGCTTCTAATTCACATACCTCTGCATTGGTATAATCTTAGCAAAAGAGTTGAATGAACCTTATGAATATGTTGAATCTTTCCATATTGTAGAAGTGGTTGAAATTCATGAAAATGCTAGTAAGGAGCCACCGCATGATGTTAGTATATCTTGTTGAATGATGATTCTTGTGTAAAATTGTTGAGCACTAACATGCAGTGGGTAGAGTGAGGAGCGAAGGAGCTAAAATCTCTTTCTCCTCCTCCTCTGTCCAAGAAGCTCCTAAAAAACATCAAGTATTGTGTGAGTTGGGCAAGTATGTTACTTGGCCCCTAAGGTGAGATTCAAACTGAGGAAAATGTGGAGGCTAAAACACCCAAGCTACTTCTCCACATTCCTTCCACAAAACCCCCATTAATCCAATTTCAAAAACACCAAGAATCCTCACTAAATACCATAGAAGCCAAGAACCCTAGAATTTGGGGGTTTTGCCACTAATGTTCAACAGAGGCCATTCCCTATCACAAAAAGCAATATCAGGAGTATATTTAAATTCATCATCAATATTCAACTCTCCGAGGTCCATTTTCGGGGCATTAGGTTTAATCTTTACAATTAGAAGCTTCTTTGCATTATGTGTTGTTGGTATGTTTGAAACTTGTCGAGGGTAATTATTGTGTATGATTGAATGAGGTGATTTTGAGCATGTATTACATATACTTCTGGGTTTCAGTATGTGTGTGTGTTGAATAAGGAAGCATATTTTTTGTATTGATATCACCCATATTTGTTCTTTGTCATTAAAATGGGATCTAAAAGAAGTCGAGCTGAAAAGGCTAGCTCCTCCTGAGCTCCCATACCAATTCCTAGTCCCAACCATATGGGGCTTAAGAACATCATCATGGTCCCAATTTAGAAGTGGAAGAACTCCACCCACAACGGGAGAGTAATAATCAAAACCAAGTTTGCTTGCAAGTCGACGATAAAGCAACTAGGCCTATTGAAACCGGTTCACTATTTGTCAAGCAATACAGGACTCGGAGATTCTCATAATGCCACTCCTCAACTTGTAAGCGTGGGGTGCTTGAGTTCTTGGCCACACTGGAGAAAAAGTTTGATGACAATGGTGCGCACTACATCATCTATAACTTGGATAACGAAGAGTTTTCAATGACACACCACGAGGTGTCGGCAACATTTGGTTGGATATATGCGGTGATCTTTCAAGGATAGAAATAAGAGATTCAGAATACTCATTGAGTAGCTTTTGACACAGTCAAACTGGGATGGGCAGAAGTAATAGTGTAAGAAACAACTTGTTAGCTCACCATGCAATTAGATATGTCACCACCTCCTTTCCATTATTGTTTTTTTCATGGAGAGACTACCCAATACAGGAACTTCAATATGGAGGTGCTATGGTCGATGTCGCCGGAAGGAAGAATGTACTCGGATCTTGTGAATTACTTCGTGTAAGGTTGTTTACAAACAGTAGAAAGATGAGCCATAAGAAATCCGATGGGTGGCATTGTTGGATTCTAGGCTCGATTCCTAGGACACACTTGTCTTGGTAATGTTCGAACAGTGGGGAACGGTCAGTTAGGAATGATGTACACAGTAAAAAAATTGGAGGAGACCAAGATGCTTGCTACTACCACTTCAAAAAAATGTTCCATATGGTTATACGACAATAGTAAAGTGTCCCGCTTCATTGATTTCCCACATATTGACCTAATGGCTCTTTCAGATGACACCTCGATGAAGGACCTATTCCTTTCCTCATATGCCAAGTATGCATGGATGTTTCATGTAGCGTTGCGTACCTCATATGTATTTAAGACGGCACATGAGAAACCCGAGCAGCCCACTCAGCCACAACAAGCCTCACTATTTCACCTTTTAAGCAGTTTCAACTTTTTGGCCAGCAGCTCCAAGGCTACGCCTAACAAATTTAGGGAATTAGTCAAAGGCTCTATGGTTTGAGCCATCAACTAGGGGCTATGATCAACAACTTGAGGAATATGGCTAAGAGATAAGAGGCTTGTAACAAAGAGTTGCCTCTCTAGAGGAGGAAGTTCGACAAGAGTCTCAGTTCGTGGACCAACGGGCCAATCCATGAGGAAAACATGGAGTTGCCTATTTGTAGAATGCGAGCATTTAAAGACGGGAGCGTGATAATCGGACCATGATCACACCATTTAAGATCTATATTAAAAAAGAAACATCGACAAAACGAAAGTGAGAATTACTTGAGAAATACCTGTATGACAAGGTCACACTAACTTGAGCGTCGAAACTTCAACTTGAAGACCAACCCGGGGACATTTGCAGCTAAGAAGCATGCATTCATCGTGAGCTAATTCTAGCAACTATTATCATTCAAAAATAATTCTCCGCATCAGGTATCCTTTGGGATTGGGTTAGAGACAGCCCCACACACAAAAAATGACTCCTACTCACCAACATTATTCATTTTTGGAAATAAAAAACTATTTGTTTTAGTTTCCTACTATCTAGAGGATCTTTAATTTTCATGGACACAGTCAAGATTTTTAGTGAGGAACTGTGAAATTCTTTGTTTTTCAATTTCCTTAGTGTTGACCACAAGTGTATATGTATATATTTTTTGTGTTCGGTGTATGTCTCTAGCAAACCTACAACTTGCAAATGAGATTGTCAAGTCTTATGTTTGCCACTATGACATGCTTGAGGTGAGACACTGTCTCCTGTCAGTTGGCTACATTTATACACTCGATGACCACTCTAATAGATTTTTTTCTCTCACTCTAATAGCTTGAAAACCTCTCTTTCACCAGCAAATGTCATTGTTTAGAATTTAATGTTTAGTGCCTTTTGTCTAAATGAGTTTATCCCACATTATGTAGCTAAAGATCACTCGACCAAATTTAATTAACACAAGGAATTGAATTTTCAAACATCCCCATCTATAACGATTTCATTTTGAACTAAAAAGAAAATCTCCCTCCATCAATATGGAGTATTTCTTTTTGCTAACTACTTCAAACACAACGGATAATGAGATGGAGGTAGAGCTGTCAATTCCTGACTCAAATTTCTGACCCTACCTGAATCGACCAAACTCAACCCGAACTTGATCCTGACCAGCAAAAAATTTATCCGAACCCGACTCGACCCGAATTCAACCCGAACCCGATTCTGAACTGATAATCTGGGTCCAAACCCGAACTCGACTCGACCCGAACTCAACCCAAAACCCGATTTTGACCTGATAATCTGGGCTTAAGCCCAAACTCGACTCAACCCGAATTCAAAATGAAACTCGATTCTGACCTAATAATTCTAACTCGAAATCTTAAATTCTAAAATTTATGAAAATTCAACACTATCTTCAAATATAAAGACACCAAATTAAATTGTGACCCACCAAATAAGAATTTCTAGCTCCGCCCCTGCCCAACACTGACATAGCGGTGCCTATGTATATGTTTTCTAGTAGTTTAACCCAACCCGACCTGACCCGAGGAGCATTACAGACCCGTCAGAAGCTGACTTGACATTTACCTGATCCGACCCAACAAATATATTTTGACACTTTTCAACTCAAATATGTTTTGACCTGACGCAACTTGAAAAAATAGACTTTGACATTTTTTAACCATACCCGACAAACAAATTTCGACCCGTTTCAACCAAACTCATTTCAATCTGATCCGACCCGACTAACAAAATCCGACCCGTTTCAATCCGAACCCATTTCGACTCGACCCACCCTAAAAATAGATTTTGATCCGTTTGAACCCGAGCCCATTTGATCTGAACCCGAATCTGACCCGAATAACAGAATTGACAACACTAGATGGAGGGAATGTTATTTATGAAAAGTTGGAGGCCTTTTTGAAAATCTGAAAGCCCAACACGAATTCTAATGAGAATCTTGATAAGCTTACACTGAACAAATTGGGCTTACTCCGCCGGCCTGAACCGTATTATCAGTCAGCCAGTCAGCCAGTCCCTCGGTCACCCCTTCCAAAGGTCTTCGGAATGGCCTCTATGAACCCCTTCTTTTCCTCCGACAACAACTGGTTCAAGGAACCTGGAATCCCATTTCAACCCATCAACCTCGTTTCTGTTTTCGAATCCTTAAACCCCTTCAAACCCCAGCCAAGGGACACAGATTTCGCCGCCATATCCCTGAAGAGACCCTTTTCAAGAAAATCAAAGAATGAGCCACAAGAACCCGGAAAGTTCAGCAAAATGCTGGACCAGTTCTACTGGGAAAGCGAGAATCTACCTGACTTCAGACACGCCCCCGAGGTCGAAAAGATCCTCAACGAGGACCCCATTTACGAGAAAAAAGAAAACGCGACCCCAGAAGAGATTGCGGAGAATGAGAAATGGTGGGAGAATTTCAGGGCTAATCCAGTAGTCCAGTTTTTGTCTAGAGCTGAAGAAATTGCCGACCAAATCAACGAGCTCGAGCTGAAGGAAAATTCCACTCCGTACAGAAAGGAGGACAAGAAGCTGTGGCAGGCGGTGCCTAATGTCATGGGATTGGATGGGAGGCCAATGCCCAGGAAAGCAATCAAAACGAGGAAAGAGTCCGATGATAAGTTCTGGGATTTCGCAAAGCAGTTCTTTTTCGGGCTTTGGGGGTTTCGCCAGCGGCCCTATCCATCCGGGAAGCCCATTGATGCTTCTCAGGCTATTGGGTATAAGAGACTTGAGACGCGCAACTATGATTGTAAGTACTTTGTGTGTATGATGCAAGTACTGTGTGTGTGATTGTAAGTACTATGATCTTTTTCTGTTTTGTTGTAAATGAACTTTATCAGTGGTGTTTATGACATTGTGGTAGTTATAATGAGGAGTGGAGGGTTTTACTACAAGGATCGACTTGGCCGCACTAGGGGGCCCATGGAGTTGATCCAGCTGAAGACTGCTTGGGGTGCTGGAATTATTGACAAGCATACATTTCTTTGGGGTGAAGACATGGATGAATGGGCACCCATTGGTATGATCTATGGCATGGAGCGCGCCATTGCCACCTGGGAAGGTTTGTGAATCATTCTTAACTAAAGATTGCCCGTCTTTTACAGTTGGTGTTTTTTGGCTCTCACAGTACACTTATAGACTTATGGGATGATATTGTTAGGAGGGTGTCATTAGTGGCATTGAATGGATAATGTTGTAGATTAGATTTCAAAGGATGGATTTGGTTGCAGTTTGTTTTTAAGTAGCTCTGTCCGAGCATTACCTAAGAAGCTATCGGGGTTAAAAGGGCTGTTTTCTCGTTGAGTATTTGGATGTTATTCTCCTTGAAACTTTATGTTATTTGTGTAATCAGTACTCTTATGTTGGATGGATTAGTGCAGCAACTTTCTAACCATACGTATAACCTTTCTTTGCTTCCAGTAAGATTAGGGGCTGCTGCAACTGCTTTTCTTCACAAGTTACAGAAAGGCATACCACCTTGGGTTCCGCTCAAGGGGCACGAACCAAAAACATACAAACAGTTACAAGAAGAAGCATATGCAAGTAAAAGTCGCGATTTAGCTGTCCTAGAAGCTAATAATGGCGTTTGGCCGGGTGTCAGGATACCTAGTCATGCCTTGTTCCTTTGGGCCAGCGGTTCTGAACTGACGACGATTTTGGAAGCTGACCACATGCCCAATAAGTTTATCCCCAGAGATCTCAGGTATCAATTAATTGCAACTCTTTTCTTTTCATGTTCTTTTGGAAGACGTCTGCATATATTTGGCGAACGTGTTCCACTTCTGATACTGTTTTGTTTCTCCTTTTCCTGGATCGTGTCTGACACCCTAGCTGGGTTTTAAAAAGCGCAAAGTGCAGTGAAGCACTAACGGTAAAAATTACCGAAGCGTGAAGCGCTGAGCGCAAGCGCGCATTTTTCGGATATCAGCGCACGCAAAACATGAACTAGGATTATTCATTTAAGACACAACATAGAACGTAGAATAATATCACAAAATCATAAAAGGCAAATAAAGCTTTCAACACAATTCCAAATTCAAAGTTTTAAAGGTAGTAAGAAGAATTGAATGACTAAGATTGAAGGATTCTTAAATTATTATAAAATCATTTAAGGCTCCAAACTCTAGTAATAAAAAAACTCATCATCTCCACCAAAAATATCCCCACAGACCTATTCTCCAACTCTAAACTCTGATTTGTTAATATTCCTGAATTATTTAACCCTAAAAGCTACTTCATTTCAGTCCAAAATATTTAATTATAAAAAAAGGAAACAAAATGTAGAAGCCCATTTCAGCCAAAAAGCATAAAACCCCTCTTTTGCCCAAAGCACTCTTTTTGAAGCGCTTTGCGCTTCGGCAAAAGCGCACGCTTTTCGTCCTGCTCAGCGCTTCGTGATTCAAAAGCGCTCAACCTTGCGCTCAGCGCTTTAAGCGTGCTTTTTAAAACCCAGCACCCTAGTACTTGTGATTCTTAATTTCTGGATGCTTCAATTTTTTTATACTTAATGGTGTTGAGACAGAGATCAATTGGCAAAAGTTATTCCTGGATTAAGACCCTGGGAGGTTCTTAGTATCGAGCAAGCCATGGATCAAATTACGTATGGGGGAGAATGGTACCGTGAACCTCTTGGCTCATTCACAACTGGCCCTCCATATATTCAGGAGTGGAACAAGGATGCTATGGTACGCATAATTTTGCTTCTAAGAAGTTGTAAACGTTATAAGTTTCTTTAAATAGGTATATCATAGTGTTTTAAATTGCAAATAAGAAACAATTTTGAGGGAATGGGTGATAAATTATCTGTTCCTAATGTTGTTTATACCTTTCATGTTTGAATGCAAAACGTGCTCCAAGTATTGTTATGTTATTTTATGCAGGATCTGTTCAACATCTACCATGATCTTAGTGTTGAAGTGTACCAGAAGCTGGTCCAGACAATACCTGGTTTTGATCGTATCATGGAAAAAGTCATGGCGGATGCTGAGGAAAGGGATAACAAAAGGCAGGCGCGCAGAGATGCAGAGAAGAAAGCCGAGAAAGATATTAAAATGTTTGGTCGAGTACAGGACTAACAATTGTTTCTCATGGGCCTTTTCTCAGCTCTGTACTATTAGACTACACTTGCATTGTTTTGTTTAAAACATCTTAAATTTTCGTCATTGACCCAAAGCCTCTGGGACTACCCGGGTGTCCACGTGAAATGTCAGAAATCAAAGAGAGGTGAAATTCGGTAACTGCTATGGACAATTGTCTGTTGAGTCTGGTTGGGGAATGCATGTAAGGGGAATGCATGTAATCTGCTGTTTGTTTAAAGGCTCTTGATGCACTCGTGTGAATCGGAGTGCAAGTTTAATGATGATGATGATGATGACGACGAAGAAGAAATTGAATAGTTGTCTGTTCTCGGTGTTACACAAACACCAATTAGTAGTATTTTAGGACTCTCCTTTCATGACGTGCAAACTTGTAACCTGTTTAGTCAAATTCAACAAATTTTTACTCGGTATACATCTATTGATCCTGCAGTTTCACTGTTATAGGTAGACGAAAACACTGTCATACAACATGTTACATCTCCTAGTGATGAACTGATCTAAGATAGCTTCTCTAATCTATAGAGTACAATATGGTGTCGAGTTTTTCGTGGCCGAAAAGTCAGTGGCAGTAATTTTCAGTCGTGCACAATGGAATGAATCAGGATAGAGGCCTCCTCTGTCTCCGGAGCTGCTTCATCTGTTGCATTCAGACAAATACGCAAGTTTATGTAACATGTGTAATAATCGAATTATGACTTTGATTGCACCCACAAAAAAGTAGCTCAAACGAATTCATGTAAATGTCAAAATAATAACAAAATCTCAACTTCTTGCTAGACCGATTAAAACAGAGTACCAAGAACCAACACAACAGGAGGAAGACTGGGATCATACGCCCTTCGAACTTTGTTTCATGAGTAATGAATTGCGAAGAGCTGGCTTCATTTTAGCAGAAAATAACACTGACCCAGTATTTTACAACCTCATAAAACAGAAGAAAAAAAAAGTACTCCCCTCTGTCGCACCATTGATGATATACTTTCGATTTCACCGCCCCACAACTAATAACATACTTGGAGAATTATTAAAATGACAAAGAATGTTCAATTCAGATATCACACTTTAACAAAGTGAACGCAACATTCCTAAAATATCACACTTTTCCACACTACATCAACTAATCGCCGTACCTGAAAGCGGGGTTGGCAGCCTTGCAATCAGAGTATCGACGAGGCTGCTGTCATCGGATTGTTTCTCGGCGGAATCCTCCGGCGTCTCTTCACCATGATGAAAGAAGCTGGAAATGAGGTTACTGAGCTTCCCATTTTCATTCTCTTGCTTATCTGCTGCGGCTGCTTCTTTTCCTTCTTCTACTCTTTTCTCTGCTTCTTCACATTCAATATCTACAACTTTCTCGATGTCTTCCACGTCAACACTATCATCCATTTCGAATGGACTGTCTGAATGAAAGCTTGATGGCGGATCTGGTTGGATTTTTTGTGCAAATCAAGATGTACTATATATAGTATGTTTAAGGTGAAAGATGCCATGTGTCACCGCAGAGGGAAAACCACGTTCTTCGAAGCACTTGGTCCGGCTTCATTACCCGATGCATCATGGGATACCAACAAAATTAAATACAACCAAGCAAGCCAGCCGAACAAAGCAGGAGGTGGCTCCCAGATCATGTCGGTTACTGGTACAATTTAATACAGTAATTTAAAATATACTCCCCTGTCCCCCTAATAATAACATATTTACCTTTTTAAAATTAAATTTGATAAATTTTGAATAAAAATAAATATTATATGATAAATTTATCATGTGAGATATTGTTGAATTTATCTTAAAATATATTTTCTAAATATCAACTTTTTATGCGGAATTGGTATACTATGTAGCTAAAGATATTGACGGTCAAACATGATCATTGAAAACTAAAAAAAAATGTCACTACTGCTGGGACAGAGGAAGTATTTTTAAAGGGAAAAGGAATGGTCCAGGTATACCCATTGTACTATTTTAGCGTTGACTAAACTAATTCAAGCGTTGACCTAACCTAAAAAGACAAAAATACCCCTAACTTTAAAACTAAAAGTTTAATGATCATTATAACCTTAGTGTTTGCCACCGGTCAACGACGGTTAGCGCTGGCCAACGATAGTCAACAGCGGTTAACGGTGGTAAACTTCGATAAAAAAACAGAACCTTATCATACAAAAACTGAACCTCATCATACAAAATAAATACATCAACACAAAAAAACAGGTAAAAAAACACCGGAGTTAAATAATAAATCAGAAAACTTATACTTTTTGTAGTGCGCTCAATTTCCTCATCATCCTCTACACCAACAGGCAACTCTAACTCGATAAAGTGACGCTTGCTGTTCTTCGAAGGTGATGCTTCAGCAATAGAAGAAGGATTCTTTGTGATCGAAATAGCACCAACCAACACTCCATTCTTACTCAATGGAAACTAACGACTACTTCTCAGGACACCAGTATAACCTCCACGATGATATAAATGATAGCGCTTCTTCACATTTTCAGTATCCCAATGTTTGTGCAATAGAAGGTCAATCGGATCACTAAATCCCGGAACTGGATAACGATAAAAGAAAGCAATAAGTGGGATGATCAAACATGCATTCACAGAATTGAATTTCTGTGAATGTTGAACCCTATAAATACTCCCACAGAACCTCTTCTACACAAATCCACACCAATCAAAATTAGAAATCTGATCAACATCTTCTAAGGAACTCACTATCTGCAAATCTGCAGTGCTACGAGCAATGAGAGCTAAAAAACACGTCAAGGTACGAACACACGCTTAAACTCAGGAATTTCATCTTCCCTCAACAGATTTGGGATAACACTATATAAATCTTTCATAGTAATAATCCCATGCTTAATCGCATATTTTTCAATCCACCTAAACCTAATGGAATTATCATCAGCAACAACAACCTTACGTAAACCCTTATGACTCACCTCAATAACAATTTTATCAGATATAGGAAGGTGGAACATATCAAATATGTCATTCTTATCTAGTGAATATTTATCACTGCCAACCTCTTGGACTTAAGCAGTAGAATTAAATTTTTGTATCAAAATCTGAACCAAATATAAAGTCACATGCTTAATCCTAAACCTCAACAAACCACCAAATCCAATATGTTCATCATCTTTAATCTAAGATGGTTTCAATTCATCCAAAACCTGAACAAATTTCGAAACCATGCAGGTGGTCTTAAATTTCGAGCTGAGGAAAAAGTATGAAAAAGAAGAACCTATGTAAGTAGACCTAAACATGAAATGAATGTAAACCTATGTATACATAACCAAAACCTCATTTGAAAAGCAAAAAAGACCAAAATATATATAAAAAAAACCGTTCACCTTCTTAAAAATTAATGTCTAATAACTTGTTAATTTTTTTAAAAAATCAGAACCATCGATAAAACTTATTTAGCATAGAAAATCAGCATCCAAAAAAAAACCTCATAATCAAAACATATGAACCTCATCACGAGAAAAAAGAAGATAATTGAACCAGAAAACTGAAAAGTCACATATCATCGAGGCCCGTATCTGTGATTCCAATTTTCGCTTTCTTTTCAGACTTCTTCTCTACGACTAGAGAAATCTCAGCTTTTTGCTTCCCATCGACTTTATTTCCCACACCCTTCTTCAAAAGGAAACATTTTTCCTCAATAAAATTTTGAACAACCTAACCCAAACAAGCATCAACACTTGCAGGGTCCAGGTCTTTTGAAAATGAAAACCTCGTCCTTACCTTTAAATTCCTCGAACCTGCATCCTTAGACTGCATACCCTTCATAGAAACTCTCTTTACCCTTGCCAGTCTTAGAAGACGTAGCCTTTGACTCCTTCACTTGTTTAACATTCAATGCAGAATCGGACTTCTTATTTTTAAGCTGAAAATAAGGGGACTGAGACAAAGCATGATTCCAAATATCATAATCATCTTCCTTATCAAGAGTTTCTTCTACATCCTCATTTCTAGATTCTGGCACCTGAATATCCTCTAAATGCACATCACTTGCGAAATTCATTGCAACTACAAAGCAAGAAACATGGAAAAACATAATCAAGAATATATGATAACAAAAATACACATAAAAATAACACAGTTTTAATACGCAAAGAAAAACATCAAAAATCACCTTTCACATCTGCATTCAAAAAGTATTCTGCTAGATTTGGTTCACTTCATCAGACTTCTTAGGAATCTCATTCAAATCCCTTTTAACCTCATTGTCATTGAAATATACATTTGCAGTACCAGACTGCATTCATGAACCAATATTCAACTTAGCTTCACGTTCAGAACCTGTATAAAAAACAAAAAGAAGAAAAAGGTAAATAACATTAAAAAAATATCATAAAAAATAATTCCACACGACACGTAAAAAACTTATTGGAAACAAGATCACATTCATGTAGAACCCTATGAGATACCATCTTTTTCCTCATGCTGGACAGAGGAGGAACTTTTTTAATTGCTCCATGCTTATGGAAAACTTTACGAGGAGCCACAACAATATGCTCCACTACAATAAAAACAATAAAATCAACAAAAAATGAAGTAAATAACAACAAAAAACAGTGCCCCCCACCATCACTAGTTCAAGGACATTCAGCAGGTGGTACCTCAACAGAAGTTTGTGGTACCTCAGAAACAGAAACTACAGCCGGTGGAACCACAATAGGATATAGGGGAACCTCGACCACTGGAACCTCAACTAGAGTTGGTGGCACATCAGCGGGAACTGGTGGAACCTCAACAGGAACAGGTGGTACCTTGGCAAGAGTAGGGGAATCTCATCAGAATCGGGAACTGACATCTTAA
>JAULKJ010000003.1:2987275-3004290 GCA_032355405.1 Rubia balearica
GAAACTTAAGCTATGACCCCCCGACTTCCTCGAATGATCACTACATTTCTTGATTCTGCACCTGAATGGAAAAATGCGTACAGAGGCGCATTTTTTTTTAAAGTTTGGCATTTTTCTTAAAATTGTGTTCCAAACCTTACTATCAGTGTATACAAAAATATTATTGTTTTATATATTGTTGAATTTATCATAACATATATTTTTAAATAATTATTTTCCAAAAATTTTCTTTACACATAAAATAAATATGTACATCCTCTGTCCCACTTATTTTTGCAAAGAGAGAAATTCCATTTTTCCCCAATGCATAGGGCTCTTTTTTAAAAAAAAGTTATTTGCATGGGGCTATTTTTTTAAAAAAAGTTATTTTCTGACCTACCTTTTCTTTTCTTAACTTGCTGATTAAGAACTTAATTAGCGGTGTGGAAGCAACAGCGATGCCACAACCCCAACGCACAACCCGTGAGCGTCTCTTCTCCTGCCGCCGTGAGCATCTCTTCTTTAGCCTTGGTCAAGGCTGAGCACGGATCTGAGATGGGATTCGACCTCGTCGTTAAGCTCGTGGTTGGAGCAGCGGCGCCACCACTCAGCCCACCCCAATGCAGCTACTCTTCTCCGGCCGTGAGCGCCTCTTCCCTGGTCGTGGTCAAGGTGGAGCACGGATCTTAGGTGGGATTCGACCTCGTCGATGAGCTCGTGGTTAGAGAAACGTTTGGTGGTGGAAGGAAGACAGTTGGAGCGGAGGAGGAAAAGGAGGACGGAAAAGCAGAGGAGGAAGGGAGACGGTTGGAGCGGAGGAGGAAGGTAATTGGACAGAGAAGCGGAGGATGAAGAGAGGCTGTTTACTATTTGGCTGATGAGAAAGGGGAAGGGTTAGTATTATTAATTAAGTTAGGGGATGTGTTAGGGTTTAATTTGGATTATGTTAGGGAATTAGGTTGTAAAACAATTCAGATGGATTGGGCAAATTATAAAAAACTTACTAAAAATGAAAACAAAAAGAAGTGAAGAGTGCAAATTCAGTTGGGACGTTCCAAAGAGGAAAAAATGCAAATAGAGGTGGGACGGAGGGAGTATAAATAATTGAAAATTGATTAAGTTGACTTTCAAAATCAAATGTGTCATTTTTGTTGAGACATAGACGGTATATTCAAACTAGTGGGGTAATTTATGTAGAAATTGTTTTATTGAAAACTCATTCCAATAAAAATAATCACACACATAATGTCCGAGAAAACTAGTACATAGAAGTATCGCCATGTTAATTTAATTATGTGGATTATAATTGAGTCAATATCATGTTATGTTATACGGAATACATACGTTCTATTAGAGTTATGAACTTAAAATGGAACGGAGAAAGTTTAATTGGGGAAAAATGTTTACATTAATTCCTGTTAAAAAAAATTAAATCGACACTAGAACGAGAGTTTATAGGTTTTCATTCTTGTTCTATTGAACTCAATTTTGAACAAATGCGACTACAACTGATGTGATCTTGAAAAGATCACTAACGCAGAAGACACTACACTATACCATTCAAAACAAAATCTTTTGTGGGAACATGAGTAGTCTATGAAATGGTACACTAGTCGTCTACTGTGGAATTGCCCAACAAACTTGACCCAAACTCACAAAAGCTAAACCCACTGGTGGAAGTCAGTGCCTTGATTCAAACCTGTTACAGTATGAAGTATCAATCTTGGCATTTCTCGAGAGATAAGCGAACCACAAAGACTTTGGTCCATATACACTTTCCTTATTAACATAAAGACTCCTTAAAGTCGAGACAATTAAAGCACATCTATTAAAAATTTGGACACTCTCTATTTAACCCATAAACTCCTCTAGCTAATTTAAGAGATAACACGCCGCGTCTCCCTCCACGTTCCTGACAGTCTTGACCCGTGTTAGTTTCCATCACTGCGCATGGATCTACATCACCCATATCACCAGGGAAGGTTGTTGGACCTTTCGTTCACCTATATCGCGGGGGAAGGTTGACCTACATTATCCATATTTTCGAGAACGGTTGCAGGACATTTTGCTCACCTATATTCCCGGGGAAGGTGGATCTACACCACCCACATCGCAGGGAAAAGTGTGCATCTTTTTGTTCCCGTTGCATCGGTCTATCGTCGAGGAAGGGGAAGGTATGGTGTTGGGGAGGGTGCGACTGTGGTTATGAGTCCGTAGAAGGTGGTGGTGGTGTGCGGCAGCAGCCTTCCCAAAGAAGAGTTTATGTAGAGTTTATTATGGGGAGGGTGGTTTAGAAGTTATTTGTTGAGAGAAAAATTTACCTAAAACAATGTGCACCTTCAGATGTGATAGAGGGAGTACTTGCTTTCCCTAACTTTATTAGATTCTTCATCTAGTTTGTCATGTGATTTTAAAAACAATTTATTTTTATGCATATTTCTCGATTTATTTATTTATAATCTTATTTTCCTACAACGATAAGTGTTGGAAAAAATACACTTGCAGTAAAAATAAAAATCATACAGAGGAATATTTGATTTGAAACATATACCTCTAACAATTTACTCAATTGTTATATGATCATGTTAGAATCAGTCAACTTGATGACTAGTTTTGGATAGGACTGATGACTAGACTAGATTTATTTCAGTACTATGATTCCTTATGTAATTCTACTCTATTTATTCTTTCCAGTAATACAGAAATCATTGCAGGAAAACATTCTATCATGGTATCAGAGAAAGTTCTGGTCCTAACCTAAAACCTTAAATAATTTATTTTGTTGGCCGCCTTTTCTCTTTCTTTTCTGGCGATCGAATCCTCCCTTCTCTCCCTCATTTTCCTGACCAAATCCGACGCACTTCCTAGCGTCTCTCTCTCACAATGGTTGATGACAAACTCTTCTACAACACTTTTCTTCACATGATGACAGTCAAGCTCACGTCATCAAATTATCTTCTGGAAATGTCAAGAAGGCTATGTTCTCAAACCCCAGGGTTTTTTAGCTTTGTTAATGGCAGCAACCAGTGTCCTCCTCTTCCCGTTCCACCGTCGGCGTCCACCACTCTTGTCTTCTCCTATGCCACGATGACCTCTTTCGGTGGCGGCGCTAAAATCGATCCTCAGGAGGCGTGCATGAAGGTGAAAGCAGACTATGATCAGTGGATTGTGGAGGATCAACACATCGGCGTTTACTGTTTTCATCTCTCACAGCTGAAGCTCTTGCCGAGATTCCAGATTGGTCTACTTAAAAGGAGATAATATTGATTCCACTTTTCATAATAGTAGCACATCCACCATTCTTCGTCTCCGTGGCGATGCCCATAGTATAAACAAAACTGGTACAGTTCATGAACTCCATCTAAAATTTAAAGAATTTTTTTAGCATTTATTTGTTATGGGTTATCCTGTTATGAATGATGATCAGATTATTTGGTTTTTAACTGCTCGTGATCCTGAGTTAAAATATTTTTCCGTCCCTTTGATTA
The DNA here is from genome assembly GCA_032355405.1 of Rubia balearica. Classification (NCBI taxonomy): domain Eukaryota; kingdom Viridiplantae; phylum Streptophyta; class Magnoliopsida; order Gentianales; family Rubiaceae; genus Rubia; species Rubia balearica. The sequence continues at coordinate 2,990,743 of JAULKJ010000003.1, forward strand.
ATGCATCCCCTACGCCATTATATGCTGATGTTTTTTCTCATGCCAAGAACCACAAAGATTTTTTAAAAAGAATTTACAGTGACATTCTTCATCCGCATCTGGGCCCGTTATGTTCGTTGCTGGCAAACAATCCTTGGTCTCCTACAAGTGGGATTATGCACTGGCGAGGGGCTACGGTGCATGAGGTTCATGTGCCGTAAGGGGCGGTTGGTTTGGCGGATGCCGCAGGGGCAATGGAGGCTCCTGGACTGCTCAGTCCATGGCTGGGGCTGGTTCTGGATGTGGTCGTCCTCTGTGCACTTGTTCTGGTCATCTTGCCATTATGCTGCTACTTGCTACAAGATGTTGGCCCAGACTTGCCATTCAAAATCAACTCATTTGTCTGAAAATTTTCAGTCATATTTGCAGTTAGAGCCCTCTGCTCGCACCTCAGATTGTTATGTGAACTCTGGTGTGACTATTCACATGGTGTCTTCGGCTTCTGGTTTGGAGAGTATCACTCCTTATTCTGGTAATTCACATGTTTCTGTTAGTAATGGTACTTCTATTAAGATTTCTCTATTGGTGATTCTCGGCTTTCTTATAGTTTACGATTATTTGATGTTCTGATTTTTCTTGAGATCACTAATAAATTGTTGTCTATTAGTAAACTGACCAAAGCTTTGAATGTGTTTATCACTTTTGATGACCAATGGCAATTGTGGGCAGGGACCACAATGAAGGCAGAATTTCTGATTTGGATAGAGGAGAGACAACTCTTGGTTCCTTTTTGTAGCAGAATAAAGAACGGCCATCCAATGAGCTTTGGCATACTCGGTTAGGTCATGTGCTGAATATATTCATTTGCAGTTTACAGAAGTCTGATTTACTTTCCATTTCATTTTTGTTGCCTAAACTGCATACCTGAGCCCCTTGTGTTATGAACAAAGGTTAAAGGTTGGCTTCTATTCAGAACACTAAACGTGCTGCACACATTCTTGATTTGATACATTGTGACTTGTGGGTTCCCACCTTAATTTTATCAGCAAATGATTTTTCTTATTTGTTGATGATTTTTCTCATTTTTCTGGCCTTTTCCACTTCGTCGCAAATTGAATTTTACTGACACTTATTTGCAGTTTGAGGCACTTGCCGAGAATAAGTTTTCATCCAAAATTAAGGTTTATCAGAGTGTGTATTGGGCCTGTTTAGTGGTAAACCGCACTCTCTATAAATGATAGGTCCAGGGTTCAAAACACACCCCATCAAGAATTGTGAATATTAGAGTAATTTCTTGATGAGGACAGGACCATGCCTGTGGTCCCCGCTGTGGTTTTCAACCCGTAGGTGGTCAATGATAGTGAGATCGAGGTGGTTCCAGGAGGCGGTTCATTGGTGGTGCAACATTTGAGTGTTTTTAGGAGGGCGTCCCTAACTATTCAATTGGATGAAGTTTCAGGCTACACTGAACTTCAATAGTCTAATGGTGGTGTCTCCTGGTAAGGTCCAAAATTAGGATGTTAATATGTAATTTGGTTGCTTGTATGTACTTTTAAAAAAAAGGTATTTCAAAGTGATGTTAGTGCAGAATTTATGAACACACGATTACGGTACCATTTCGCCTCCAAAGGCATTCACCATTAGGTTTCGTCCCCGTATACTCCAGAGCAAAATGGACGAGTGGAACGCAAGCATAGATAGTCACTGAAATGAGTCTCACGGTGGTTTTTCCATTCACATTTTCCCCTTCCTCATTGGGAAGATGCTTTTGCCACAACCGATTACCTACTCTGGTTCTACTGGGTGATACACCTTGTGGGCTTCTATACGGTCAGGATCCTATCTAATCGAACTTTCATCATTTTGGGGGCCAGGTATTCCCGTTGGTTCTCCCATTTGCTGATCACAAATTGTCTTTCAGAAGCATTCCTTGTGTTTTTATCGGCTATAGCTCCCAGTACAAATGTTATTGGTGTATTGATCCTTCCACTGGCAAGGTCTATGTCACTCACCATGCCCGATTCGACGAGTTGTATTTTCCTTTCGCCTCCTCCACAGCCTCAGCACATGGTTCTTCTTTGTTGACATTGAGCGTTTCTTCATTTATTGATCATGATTATGCCTCTGCTTCTTCTTTTCCCATGACTGCTCAATCTTCTTCAGCACCTTGCTCCATCTATTTCATAGACTCGGATCCCGTTGCCGTCGGTCAGCTTCCTTCGCATGTCTCCCCACCGGCTAGCCCAACTATGCACTCTCCGGCGACCTTGGTCGTACTTTCTGGCTGCTTCTGCCGATTCTACTCCTCCGACATCTCCTCCTTGGCCTAGCACTCATCGCATGACTACTCGATCGGCGATTGAGGTTATTCAGAGCAGTGATTATCCTGATATCGTTGATCACAATCTTCTTGCTGCTTTACTTACTCGGTTTAAACCCATAGATTATCGTATCGCTCTTCAGGATCCATCTTGGGTTTCTACTGTGGATGATAAGATAACAGTTCTTCGTGGACAGTGCACCTGGGATTTGGTCTCACGCCTATCGGATATCAGCATTGTTGGCTCCAAATAGGTTTATCGACTGAATTATTGTCTTGATGGCACTGTTGAGCATCATAAGGCTCGGCTATTAGCACATGGATTTTCACAGATTCCGAGATTGGTCTTTGATCAACCTTCAGTCCTGTGGTCAAAGCCTCCGGGGTTCGTACTGTTCTTGCTATTGCTACGATGTGCTCCTGACCCCTTCATTAGCTGGATGTCAAGTACGCCTTCCTCAAAGGCTTGCTTGATACTCCAGTCTATATGGTGCAACTCGTTGGTTACAAGGACCCAATTCCTCCGAATTATGTATGTCGTTTACGTAAGGCCATTTATGGTCTTAAACAAACTCTGCGAGCCTGGTTTTAGCGATTCAGTACCTACTCGGTTCAGCTCAGGTTTCTATGCAACTCAGCCGATACTTCTCTTTTTGTTCTGTCTCGGGTTTCGTCGTTACTATACTTGCTGGTTTATCTCGATGACATTATACTTACATGTAGTGACTCGACACTTCTTTGGAGGTTCATTGATCGGATGCATCGGGAGTTCGCCATCAAGGACTTGGGAACTCTTCATTACTTTCTTGGTTTGGATGTTATACCCACTTCTTCGGGTTTACTTCTCGGCCAAGCAAAGTACGCCAGGAATATTCTCATTCATGCCGAGATGTCTGATGCTGCTCCAATTTCTACTCCAGTTGTGTTGGGTTGGCAATTTCACAACTCCACCAGCCCTTAGTTTCAGAATATGACATTTTGTCACCTTTTGATCTGGGCTCTTAAGTATCTAACGATTCTCATCCTAATTTGGCCTTTGCGGTTAGCACTATCAGCCAATATTTTTAGGACTTTCATGACGATCATTTTGTTGCGGTCATTCGGATTATCCGATATGTTCGAGGTACCATGCATTTTGGTCTTACTTTTTTATCTGACGTTTCACCCGAGGTTTCGGGTTATTCTAATGGTGATTAGGCCCGTTGTCTTGAGACTCGTTGATCCACATATGGCTATGTTGTTTTTCTTGGCGGGAACCTAATTTCTTGGAATGTTAAGAAACAACCACTGTCTTTTGTTCTAGCACCAAGTTTGATTATCAGGCCCTCGCCAACACCGCTTCTGAGGTTGTTTGGCTGATTCATCTCCTCTGAGATCTCCGTGTTCCGCTATCTGGTTCTCCACCATTGTTATGCGACAATAGTAGTGTCATCTTCTTGGCTCAGAACCCAGTTGCTCACAAGCGGGCGAAACACATCGACACCGACTATCATTTTGTTCAAGAGTTAGTTACATTTGGCAAGCTGTGTGTTGCTCATATTCCTACTTCTCTTCAAGTTGAGGACATCATCACCAAGGGTCTCTATCGTTCGTTATTTGAGTTCTTCAGATCCAAGATTTGCGTCTCTGAGCATCCAACGCTTCGCTTGAGGGGGTGTCAGAATCAGTCAACTTGATGACTAGTTTTGTGTAGGACTGATTACTAGACTAGAGTTATTTCAGTACTATGATTCCTTATGTATTTCTACTCTATTTATTCTTTCTAGTAATACAGAATTCATTTCCGGAAAACATTCTACCGGATTATAACATGTACTCCCTCCGTCTCACTCTAAATTGCTTATTTATTTATTTATTTTACGGTTTTCAATCAGCATGTTTGACCATAAATATCTTACCTATAATAATACCGCATAAAAAATTAACATTTAAAAAATAGATGATAAATCTAACAATACCTCACGTTATATTTTTAAATTATTTATACATTAATTTATATTGATGATTAAAACTCATAAAGTTTAATTATCAAAAAGTAAAAAAAACAATTCATAGTGGGACAAAGTGAGTACTAATCTTCTCAAAATTTACATTGTCATGTACTCCTGCTATTTCATTAGATGTGACTTTTTTTTTGATGAATTTGACATACTTTCTTTTTTTGGGTAAGATTCTTTCATTTTAATCCACTTATTCAATTTTTTGTTTCTGAATTCAATTTCATCCAATCATTTCATTCACGTAAATCCAAATACCTAATTCTAATGTGCTACGTTCAATGAAACGGAGGCAGTAGCACGAGACATTCCTCATCTTTTGTTTACGGTTTCGTTCTTTAAGAACGTGGCTAGTGGATGCAAGCAGTTGATTGCGTCTATTTTCTTCCGAGTGCGAAGCACCTAGCATTATTTTAGTGCTACAACCTAATCTTGACGATTCTCAAGCAAAGGTTTGCGTTGATGTTGAGTGATCCATACATGCTTAGATTTGGACTATCTTGTCGATCCTTAAAATATTGGAAAGGGTTTTTGCTTTTGAAACTATGGATTTTTAAGCTAATTACATTGGGAGTGTTCACCAGTTTCAATATTTTTGTTGCATAATGTACTCAATACTACAAACAGATCCTCGTAACATCTTTCTTACAACGTTTATTTAAAATATTATAATAACTTATAAAGTGTTATATAGATTTTTAAAAGTGTTACCTAAATCTTGAAAATTGTTGCGTCTAATGCAACATCACCTAATATAATACTTGTAAAAGTATTGCAGTGGGTTCAATTTATACCTAACCATTAGACTTAATTATTTTATAATTGATGTAAGTAGTAATAGGGTGAATTTTATGTTTGTTTTTATTTATTGTAACGGGATTTTATAACTTCGAATTAAATATATATATATATATATATATATATCGTAATATAAAAATTAGTACTATTATAATTTAACTTTAAAAGTTAATGAAACAAGATTTTTCATGATTAGCCTAGTTGAGATGAAGCTTTCTCGACTTTGTTCCCTATCCGCATAGGGAACAAGGGGAGAGGATTTTTTTATGCTCTATGTTGAAAACTTTGAGGTCAGCTTTTAAAACTAAATAACTTAACACGGAGTATAATATTTTGGATCAATTCACGAGATAATAATTGGTTTTAAGATGTAAGTTCAAAATTTCTCAAAATTTAATATTTCATCAATATGACATCAAAGTCCAGGCTGCGTTATTGAATCGATGTTTAGATTCCCATTTAATTTGGAATAATTGACTTTTTGGAGTCAAATTGACCAAAACTTTGACTATTTTATGTGTTTTATTACAAATGTAAGACTATTGTCATGTAATATATTGTTGAATTTATTATAGCATGCATTTCATATTATTTTTAAAAAAAATTAAGCACATAAAAAATATTATTAATTAAACATTGATGCAATTAACTCCAAAAATTTCAAATCATGCCACTTTTATTTGAAGAGGGAATATAAGATTTTAAATTATTTTACTCGGTCCTAATTCACTTTAAGATAGAAGCTAAATACCTCTTAAAGTTTAACATTCCCTCCATCTCGTAATTTAATTTATCAAGACTGTTTCAATCAAACTTACCAATTACTCTGAATAGTATTCATTTGACATTTAAATAATAAATTAATATTATCATCATATGATCTATATTTTATCATCTTGTTAAATTAACCATGTATTCTGTGGATATCCAATTCTCATGCATCACTATCCCAAGCTAACATATAACAGAAATTATTTGGAAGGTGCTGTCAATCAGGGATATTGAACTCATTTTAACTAACGTAAACCTAAATTATCTAAAAATAACATAATAATATTATAATATGTTACTGATTTTAATTCTTTACTTCATGTGATCACTCATAACTTGTTAAAATATATAAATTCTTAAGATATAATTAAAATCATATAAATTCTCATTGCAATATATATTGAAGAAAATCCAAAGAAACATAGTCGTAAGCCTTCCGCCATCATTGAGTTCTGTAGATTCTTTCCGGCCATCGTGTCCACTTCCTACTGTTCTCATCAATAAGTGATCATGCCCATATAACATCGTGGAGACATGTAACGCAATTCAGGCACGGAGTGTCTTAGCTTGGGAATTGGGTTGGAAGAAGATGGTTTGCTACTCGTCTAAAGAGCAACTCCAATAGTTTCCTCTATCTTTCAGTTGCTACAGTAATTTTTTACAGTTGCTACAGTGTATTTACTCCAATGATTTACTCTATATTTTCCTCCAAAAAGAATATTCCTTCATTTTTCTTCCAAAAGTTAAGTTTTTTAACTTTTTAATTATTTATTATATCATGAACTTATCTCAATTCCAAATTTTAATTTACTAATCAATTAAAATTAAAATTAAATATTTTAATTTGATAAAATACTTAAAATCACACTTGAAAATTAATGATACACAACTTCAAGAAATAAAATACAACTTCTAATAGAAATTCGAATTTAAATGTAGAGTTTGAGCAATGTATGTTCTAATTATAATATTAATACATTATTGGTAATTAATATAAGTGAATTGAGAAAGTGCGACTTATACCAAAATTTGAAAAATATCGTTTCAATTACTTTAAGGGTCAAACTATGACTATACATTGTAATACATATTTATATTTTTCAAAAGATATAGAAAACTCGTTAAAAAAATAAAATCACTTTATTTGTTACATCAATTATAAAATGACTTTGTCAAATGGTTAATCGATCTAAAACAAGACTTTGTGAAGTGAATTATAAATTTTAATATTACTTTTCAGCAAATAATTTATAAATATTTATTATACGTAGTACATAATTAGTTATTAATAATGGATAGAGAAAAGAGTTTGAAGCAAATAATGAACAAAAAACAAAGAATGAAAATACGGAGTAAAAGGAAAAGGAAGAGAATAAATGCTATACCGTTCAACAGTGTACTCTAAATATAAAGGGGTACTATTGCTCCTTCACGTTTTCAGTATAGTAATAGAGTGTCATTGGAACACTTTTTTTTCCCTCCAAACGCAAAGATGCAGCTCCATTGGAGTTGCTCTAACCCCCATAATCCCTCCATTGTAGCCTTTGACCCCCCATAGCCCCCGACCCCCTCTCTCACTGCCCTATTGTGTGTGCTCTTATGGATGCTCTAAAGAACTTAGTACATGAGGACGTTTTTGTAATTTATTCATTCAAAATTTGAAAATTGGGGCTCTTCTACTTTCACTTTTCCGTACTCAATATTGACACTGAAGCAGAGAGCATATTTCACCCCGCCCGATCTATACGGTTGTTTTTCTCTTCGCAGATACTCTCTTTTGAAAGCCCTAGAACTGAGGGCCTTGCCATTTCTTGCTCACTAATTGAAGGTTCTTCTTGTTCTCTGTTGTTATCCTAGAGGATTCTTCGAGGTGAGTTAATTTTAGCTTTCTGCCTGTTATTGTTAAATCTCCCCATATTCGAATGGGTTCTATCGGATTAATATCAATTTACTGTCTTTACGTTGAAATATACCGGTAAAGCTATGCACAATTGTGGGTGAGATTGTTCAAACTTCAACCGTCGTCTTGTACACATATTGCAGTATATGAAAGACCGTTTCTTTCTTTTGTTGTGACTCAGTGTATGTTTTTTATTCTCAAATTTTAGTTTTCGTGCTAGATGTATTCGTATGTACGTATGGCAATTTCTGAGAATACCCATGAGCTGGAAAGCAAAGACCCGAAATATAAATGTGTGAGGGTTGAGAAATGTGGACCTATCTATCTGAACCCCACACGAATTGCCACCCGATTTGCCTATCGGTTGAAGTTCATGTTTCATTTTGTATCTTCATGTGTGTTAAAATGTGCCGAATTCCATGCTCTTACTCTCCATTGCATTATGCGTGAAAGTGTTTTCTTGCTTTATTCAATTTTAGGTTCAAGTGACACCAGCACAGTCTGAATGCCCCAGAACATTGGATGTTGAAAAGCTTTTTGGTGTACTCGTGTTAGGAAAACTTTCACTAGTAAATGTAAATCTCAGCGAACAAAATGAGAATGAGTAGAAATTCTGTGTCCAGAAGAAGGGTGCTGGTAATGTACTAGAGATTTACGTTCATTTCTCAGAGCAAACGTTGCATAGTTTTTTCCTAGTAATTCCAGTTTTAAGATTAGAGAAGCATGGGGGATGGGACGAGATTTGATGTGGAGAATCTGATCTCCTGCGGAAGTGACCTGATTAAGTTACTGGAAGCTGATAAAGACATCAATGCTCGGAAGCAATGCTTGCAGCAATTTCAAACGCTCCAGACCCAGTGTGATGCTGATTTTGAACAAGCACAGAGTTCAATACAAGGTTTTCCTCCAAACTCTTCACTCGAAATTGGACATTTCAAAAAGTAAAAGTTCAGGTTTCTTGATTTCTGTTGTTTTTTGATAGCTATACGTATCTTGACAACTTTTGTTGAATGGACTTATAATTTCATGATGTGTCTGATTAATCAGTCTTGCTTTTGCTTCTTGGTGTTTTGTTATCTACAGTGGTATATGGCTAAGATATCCAAGCATCATTTCATAATACATGTGCATATTTGAAGGAAGCTGGTAGTTTGAACATTTATTGGTTTAGATGTTCATAAACATGTCCTTCATACTTCATTCCATTAGTAGAGTTTATTTTTATTTTTTAGTGAACTTAATGATAGAACAACTATTTTTGAAGCAATGCATTCTCACAAATTTTATTTGTTCGTTCAATCAACTCTCTTCCAGTTTAATGGGCTTAAGACATTAATGTGTATTATAGATATTTCAATTTTCAACTACTTTACATATTAATATTGACTTTTGAAATAATACTCTTGCACTGAAAAGAAGGGACTATCACTTTTGCAGCTTTGAAGCATGCATTATACTGTCATATAGATCAACTAAGTTGCTATGAAATATGTAGTCAGAACACTTACTACCCTGAGGAACTAGGTTCTTGCTTTGGATTCTAGTTAGTAACCGTTAGGCATTTTCCAGTTTTAATTTTCACTACTGGATTCATTTTTGTTCCTCTCTACCTGCATTGAGGCCTATCTAAATATTCAAATGCATGAGAACAGAATTTGCATGAGAACAATTTGGGCACTGCTGGGTAACTTGGCTATGTTTAAAAAAATGTCAAAATTTGAGGATATTGAATTGATGAAGCATACCATGAAACTATAGGAAAGGTTGATAGGAAGAATGTTACACTTGAATCTAGAGGGGGCTAGAGTAACTGAATATTGTTCTGTTTTCACGTTGGGAGGTCCTTCATGGAAAACTGCTTGTCATAAGGAGATAATGTTAGTGCTGTAGACAGAGCAACCAAGTTTCACATAAGGTATCTATTGATTTTAAAAAGGCATATGATGCTAATCAGGCTGCAATGTAGTGGGTATTAAAAGCAGTGGCATAAGTAAATCACGTAGCTGGCATGAAAACTACATGTAAATTATAACAAGTATGACGACTTTGTTAAGGATATTGGGTAAATTCTATGCTTCAGGGTTTCTCCTAGAGTCTAACAGATTAGCATTCTAATTGTCAATCTTAATAGGCATATGCAGGGAATGATGCCTCAGCGTATCATATTTGTTGACCATAGGGATTTGATCCATGAGATGAGAGGACTGAATCCTGAGTTGGAAGCTTGGACTATTTTTGGGTCAAGATATTGGATTTAAAAGATTTTACCATAAGTATAGTTTAAACTGTTTCATCTAAGTTACCGTCAGAAAATCAATGGAGTGAATATTAGGGGATTAATGTGGTATATTTAAAGTTTTTTAGGATCCCTCTTTGAAAGAAAGCTGATAGATTAGTCTATATTTTGTAGCTTGAATCAAGTAGAATGAAATCAGTTGCGGAATGCATCTTAGATAGGTAAATTCTGGTGGAACGGGAAAGGGTTAATTTCCGAACTAGTTTTATCATTTTTAATTATTGAATGTGACAAGGGAACCAACAATGAGCATTCATAAAAAATGGAGTAACAAATGAGAAATTTGATAGAATATGTAAGCATTAGAAAGATAGAGGCTGTAGGCTAAATAGATAGGCATTAGAGACATATACTTAATGTGGGTTGGACACGTGTATATGAGACATTATCGCGCGGTAGTACGACACGTAAAAGACAATGAATCATTATCTCTAATTAAAAGAGAGGGATGGGGGCGGATTAAGACTATAATTGGGGGAAAAGTGTTAAAGAAACATGATTATATGAACTTGAATGAATATGTGTGTGTGTGGTTTTATAGAACCTGATAGTGATATACATATAGCTGTCTTACATAACAGTATAGCGACTTACTCAGTTTTGTGATGGATAGTAAGGTGCAATTGCATTGCTTATTTGCATGTGGAGAATTGCTGTTCTGACTAGTTTCAATTAACAGAATATCAAAACAAGCTAGATTCATCACGGAAGAAAATTACAGAAACAAAACTGGAACTTGTTCAGGATCATACCGGATCAGAGGTGCAAGAGCTGGAAGAAGTGTCTCAAACAGAACACCTACTGAGGGATGAGCTGAGATAAGTGCTTTTTGGTAATCAAATGGTTTCATTCCATCTTCTCTATTTCCTGGTGGTATTGATTTGCTACAGTCTATAACTTTCAGCACAGTGATTGCTGCTGTAATTGATAATCTCGACCAGCAAAGTAGGCTTATTGAAGAACAAAGACTTGCTTTGAGGAAGCTTGAGCAAGAGGACATGAAAAAGGAGTAAGTCAAAGCACATTGGCTATTCTCTTGTGTTCATCTTGCATACTCCCTCCATCCCAGTTCAAACTGCACACTTACTATTTGGCACTATATTCTGTCAAACTTTGACCGCATATTTGAGTAGATATATAAGCAATAATATTATTGTATGTGATATTGTTGGATTCATCATAATAAGTAGTTTCTCACAAATAACATTTTGTTTGCCGTTATTATACGTAGTTAGACATATTAACGGTTAGACAAGTTTCTTGATGAGCATGAAAAAGATTTGGTGCAATTTGAGCTGGGATGGAGGGAGTAACAGAAATTACATTTCTCACATTGCTGAACATTTCCTTAACTATTTCTCTTTCTAGGATGGCGCATAGTTCAAAATGTCATCGGGGTTATACAACTTCCTGGTCCAAATTGTTCTGCTTTTTCTCTGGGATTAGCCCTTGCTTGTATATCCTTGTTCTACTTCTACTGAACTACTTCTTTATAGTTGCTGCATTGTTACTCACATATGTAGGATATTAATAATGTTTTAATAGTTTTTGCGGTGATGTTAATGAACGGTTTAGAACTTCCGAAAGAAGAAATCCTTTGGAGTATTGGCGATGCAGTTGCATCTCCTTCTGTTTCAGTAATTAGTTTAGTTATTTCTAGATGTGTGTCATGTGGCACTGTTTTTCTTACTACAAACACAACTATTCTAGAGCAACAAATTTAGGTTCATTTATCAGTATATACTGTTTCCAGTTGAACTTTCAATGGTTCATCTATTTACTTCATAGGTGCAAGTTCTTGTAGCCTGTCGATACTAAGCACTTCACAAATGAACCACTTTTATGCAATTCTTTCTGGGACTAGCTAATGTTTACACATTTGTTTGCTTTTGCTTCATCAAGTTCTTTTGTTTCACACACTAACTTTGTTTTGTATATCTCAGTTGAGAAAATAGTTTATTGACTCAATTTTTAGTTATATATGGGTCACCACATGTTATCTAGTGCATGGGACGTTGCTGTTGTTGATAGTAAATGGTCAGAAGATGTGAACTGAGCCTAGCTTAAACTTTACAAATTCGATAAGAGATTTTACAGGGAGCAGGGTATCATGATGATGTGAGATGACCCCTCAAATTTTCTTGTACATTTCCCTGTTTTTGGTTGGGTGTGGGATGGGAGGGTTACTAAAAAAAATTCATGTTGCCTTCATGTTTGTGCAGCCCCTCCTTTTCTTTTTGGTGGTAGATATATCTTGTGAGTCAACTAATGGTGGTTATAACCTGTAGGAGGATACTATCAATGTACGCTTCTGTCACAAAGATTATTCCTAACCTGGAAGATCAATCGAAGATATCTGGTCGTATCCTTTCAAATCTCCTGTTTGAATGTTATTTTCCCCCTTAGGATGAACTCTCTCTACATGTTTAAAGAATGAACTGTTTGGCATCATATTGCCATTGTTTTCCTTTCACTTCACTTATCCTAGATATTGTGAAGGGCGATAAAAAAGTGGTGCAGAAATGTGAATTTGACCCTGCAAGGGAGACTCCATTTGATATTTGCAACAGCATCTGGAAGATGACAAACTGATAACACATCTCCCAGCTTTGTCTTGTAAACTTGGGGGCAGCAATTATGAAATGATGTGGTTGGTTCCATTTCATCAATTAGATGACTTATTTATGGTCAATACCTGGAGAAGTGTGCATAAGTAGTTTGTGGTTTGTTATCGTTCAGTGTTGTTAACATGCAAGACTCCACTAGGAGGTTTTTGGGCATCGTCAAGTTGCTTTGCCTTCTTTTGTATAATAATATGGTAGTGGTGCCAAGAGTGTTCTATTTCTTTTTTTTTTTCCTTTTTTTGAGTGTAGTGCCAAGAGATATATTTTGTCTCGTTCGGCATGAAGTCTTGCTTTCGAGTTTTTTGGGGATTACGGTAACTAGTGTCACCTAAGTTGATGTTAATTCAGTCTTTCAGCCATTTCAATTTTCCACCAACGTCTATTTTAAAAATTAAAAATCAATCATTTCAAAATGCTAGGAAAAATGCCCAACTGAGATCACAATGAGTGGAATTAACATTCTACTTAATTAGTTCTTAGCAATAACTAACATATTGCAAGGATATTTAAATTACATGTCAACCAGACTGATTGTCTGTAGTATTACAGATTAGAAATCCAATAAAAATGTAACATCGCTCTTGGGATTTTAATTTGTTTCCCATGAAAATTATAACCACTTGGTAAAGAGGAGTGTATCACGCATCAATATCATTGAGCCAAATAAGGATCTTCTACAATTGTAACACCACTTGATCCAATAATCATCTATGTTTTTCAAACTGTAAAAACACCTTGAAAAACATAGATATGACGTGACCAAATTAATGGAAACAAAAAAACAATCATTAACAAAATTACGAACACACTATCTAAACAAGTAGATCGAATACAATAAATCAACGTGAACAACTAAATTAAGC
>JAULKJ010000003.1:3041230-3052339 GCA_032355405.1 Rubia balearica
TTCCAAAGAATACTCACAAAACCATGTTTCCTCATTATGATCAATTTTCACCTGAATGTACTAATCTTGAAATTTTGGAACATGCAGTTATGATGAAGAATCATGCTGCAAAGTGAGTGAGGAGAAGAAGAGCAAAGAAGATGGATAGTACAGACCGTAGAGCATAAAAAAGTCACAACATTTTGCTTAGAGAATTAGTTGTAGACTGTTTTTTCTTTCTTCTTTTCTAATGGAGAAGAGCATGTGAACTTAACCTATTTTGACAAGAATAATTTAAACCATATTTTAAATCTATATCATTATATTTTTATAGTTTTTAATTGCAAATTTAAATCAGATTAGGTTAGGAATTTAGATGCATTATAGATGGTAGGGTGATTAATTTATCAGAGATTAAATTTATTTTAAATAATTAAAAGACTAACTAACTAGTATGAGAATAATCTCGTACCTAGCTAGTAAGAGATCGTCAAGAATTTTCTTTTGACTTTGAATTTGGGAAACCTGAGAAAATATGGAGGTGACCCTTGTTGTATTTCCAATCCTAAGTTAGTAATCGTATGTATGAATGGTATTGTTCAGGTACATTATAATGAGTCATGCGACCTCTTTTTATGACCTTGACGATCCTATAATTATGGTCAGAATTGTTCTCGATATGGAATATGATTAATATGGTAAAGTACAATACTAAACAAGAAATCAGATTCCTTATGGGAAAGCATCATTCCGGTAAGGTCCCAATAGGCGAGGTTCACAAGGCAGTCTACTAACTATTGAGTTTAAGACCTTTTTGTTGTAGTGTATTGCCCATGTTGAAGTGGGCTATGTCCAACAAGATGTCCAACATGTTGGCCTTATCTGTTAATCCCTAAGATAACGACATTATTAATTCAAACTAACATCGCATATCTTGATCTTGTCCCTTAACTAATATGTTGAATTTAGCGGATGTTGAGGCATGAGAGATTAGTTGGGTAGTTGAAGACCTTTGGAGAGGATATTCGGGGCCTTGTAAAAAAGGCGTCTAGGCGCACCCTCTGCGATGACTAAATTAGTATAGAATAGTTTAGTGTGAAAGTCATGCATGAATAGTTAAGTAAGAGAACATACATCCAATGAGGTTTAATTGTAGGTGTATATACTACTAGGGTTTAGCTATAAGGCTTAGCTAGGCATAATTGGGCTTCTACACTAACTGGGCTTATAATATTTTGTGGTGTATCATATTATCCCTGGATTGAATGAATGTGTTTCATATGTTCATTTAATCCCCAAACAAATGCCTAGTACCGTATTCGGAGCTCATGGTATAAACAATGATTTTATTAGGCTATAAATAAAGATAAGGATGAGTGGTTGTAATTTACAATCTCTGCCACTTTTTACTCCCCCTCTGTCTTCTTGCCTTTTGAGGGAACATGAGTTTAAATTTCAGATGCCCAACATATAGGCCAATATTACATCTCTTCATTTTTCAGTTTTGATCCACAATTGGGTAAGACCTTTTTTGGCATTCATTCTTGTTTTTGATTTTTTTGTGTGCCTAATAGTTCATGTTGCTCATAATTTTCTCTCTCTATTTGCTTGGCTATTGGTTTCAAGGTTTCTGATTATCTGGGACGAAATAATCTTACTTGAACAAATCATCACAATCTCCTTCCCCACGTCTTCACAAATTTTGAGAGAGATGTGAGTTTTAAATGCCCAATAGTCAAATCATTATTGTTTCTCTTCGTTTTCGTTTTTCATCAGTAATTGGGCAAGGCTTTTAAGACGCTCGCTTTCTCTCTTTTAATATCTTGTATGTATAACCGTTTATGTTGCCCCTAATTTTCCTTATCTCTATTTACTTGACAATTAGTTTCGGAATTTTATTTCTTGGAAATAATCTAATCTTACTGGGACAATTTTTGATCATCTCCATAACAAGTAAGCACGTCTCACTCCCAAGACTTCTAATCTTTTACTCACTGGTTCTAATCTTCTTCTCTTACCAAAATGATATGTACCGGCATATATAGCTCCTTTATTAACATAACATATGAACTTATTCCCTTTATTCACTTATTTGTAGCATATTACTCTTCTAAAACAATATTTTAGAAAATTTTAACTGCATGAAATTACTTTAAACTATGGTATAAATGAAATGTATCAAATTAAAATGAACACGTGAAAATGGAAAGTAGGCCAAGAATAATTGAACAGAGGGAGTAATGGACATCCAGTTAGCCTTGGACGCCTTTAATGACGACATGATGGATGTATTTATAATTTTAATACCCCTCCGACACACTTTAAACTTTCTAGTTTTCTTTTTGGAACGTTTTACTATAAACTTTCTAATTCTAAATTTTTTAGATTTAGTCATATATATGTAGTTATAACTGTTTTATTTGATTTGTGTAACCTCACTCTCATTGTCCATTAAAAATGTGTTACATATACATATCTTAAAGTTTATGCAAAAATTAGGAAGTTTAAAGTGGCACGGAGGGAGGATCGTTGACGGCCAAAAATGTCTGCCAAAATAGAGAAGAAAAAAGCCCAAAACCGACGCGGAGTCCCAGTTAATCAGTTAGAATGAGCTCTGAGATTACAGTATTAATAATTATGATAGATCTCAAAGATTATACTACCTTTGAGTTTACAGTATGAATACTTGGCCATGCCAAATTGCTGAATTAAAGTTTTCTGCTTTGTTGGATTTTGACAGGCTTTCTATCTGAGGGCTGGATGGCCTTACGGCTCAAAGGTATGTTTTTTTCTCTCCTTTTGTTTTTACATAAATGGGTTGCGGAAGCTTTCTTAACCCTCCATGTGTGGCCAGCTGATTTTTTCATTGATGCCTTAGTATTATAGTGTTATTTTGGTTACCATTTGTGTGCGTGTTTTTGTGTTTTCTATGTGAAAGGGCTTGGGTATGAATTGAGTGTAAACAGTGTGGTGGTTTGATTAGTATTGTAGTGTTATTTACATTTTTTGGTTGACTGATTTCTGCTATAGTCCTCTTTCCTTAAATGGTTAATATGTTTGAATTGCATGGTTTCAGTTTTGTCCAAGAAAGTCCAGAAGTTTGAGCGGAAGGGTATAGCTGGTTATAATATAAACAATGAAATATTTCCTGTACTCGACGACATTCTGGATGGTGTTTTCTCTGCCTCTCGTCCAAAGCCCGTGGAATATGATGCTCGAAGAGATTTAGTTCGGGTTTTTAATGATATTGCCAAAGAAGTATTTGGTAATCTTATTAAAAGTACTCTAGTTACAACTCTTCAAGCATTTGCATGTTTTGGCTGGACTCTCATGATGACATCTTTTGTTTATTTCCCCTCAGCTAAATCTGGTGACGTTCCTACTGTGGTGGAGTTTGGCTCCTTCGTAATGGATCTATTTAGTTCAAAAAGTGATTTAGATTTATCTTTCAACTTTAATCTTGGTAAAGTTGAGATTACCAGGGAGAAGAAGATTCAAGCACTTCGGAAACTTGCAAGAAAGTTGTATGCCCTGCAAAGTAAATTTTTTGTTTGTCAATCTCCTTTTTTGTTTCTCTCTCATGTTGCATCTTATCAACTCGAAAATTCTCAATAATATGAAATATGGATGAAAGATGATGGTTACTTGATTCAAGCTGGAAAAAAAAGCCAATCGCAGGAGTAATGTAATTGATGCTCTCAGGGATTTAAATAAAGTCATTTATGATGATTCATATGTGATGTCTCAAATTAGCATTTAACTTTCCCTTTGTGTTAGTTGCTGTTTCAAGTTCACTCGGTGTTGGATTTTCTAGGATTAAGTTATCGTAAATGATGTGGATCATTTTCACAATCTTTATATATCATGCTCTTCTTGTGATAAGTGACATAGGACTTTTTGCTGGTGTGATTTCTATTGACATTTAAGTCAAATTTTTTGAATAAGAATTGAATATGCTTAGTCACCACGAGAGATTATGTTCAGTAAGTTGATTTATTGAAATTTTTTCAAAACAAACACTTGTAGTACGGGCTAAATTGTCCAGCTGAGTTTGGATTATCCTTGATATCACTGGACTTCTTGTTGCAATCAGGGATGTTTTCGAAAAAATAACATTAGCATCTTTTTACATATATTGGAATATCTGGCCCTACTGAAAAATAATGGAATCATGGCAAGTAGTTTTGAACTGTTGTAACTTTTTCGTAGTTTGATTTCTCTCTTTCAAGTTTACGCACTTACACTATGCTCTATTTAAAGAATCATCACTTGTCAACAGTTTTGTTGTGTTGTTTCTTCCAGTTGTGTTTGTGTATCCTTTTATCCAGGGGGCATAGTGGTAACATAATTTGATGATTGTAATTGTTTAAATGTTTTCTAAGTTGCTAGTTCAAGCTGTTCAATTCGCCGGCCACATGGTCTGTTGTTAGTGGACTGTTCATGCTAAATATAGTTAATTTAGAAGCGCCAAATTGTTCATCAACAAATTCCATTTGAACAAGTGCAAACATTTAAATTTTGCTGTAAAATAAAATCAAGTAATGTGGAATGCTCAATTTCTTGTCCATTTTTTATGGAGGAGGAAACAGTTTGCATTTTATTATTGTAAGAGAGAAGGTTTACGTTTTGATTGCTCCATAGTCTGGTAGTTGTGAATTTTCTTATTGTTCATATGGTAGTCCAGAAATGAGAAGGAGAAGAAAACGTTGGAAAATAAAGAGTTTTTTTTGGCTTGAAAGGTTAGTCAGGAGAAATTAAGAACAGATAATTAATGGGCGGACTGAAAGTTCTGCTATAGTAACATATGTAATATCTCTTACATAGAGAGAAGAAATTAAAAGTCTGTTAAAGCCTGGTCAAAATTTTGAAGCTAGACTTTATCCACAGAAACATTATGATATGGAAGGAGGGTTGGGTGCCAGAAAACCTTCTCCTCACAGATTAAGTTTTTTCTTTTGATTCCTAGTCGTCCAAAACTTGAAACTTGCAAGATCTGTTATTTCCACGAACTTGCTGTCGCTGCAATAAGAGCCTTTAGTTTAGTTTGATTTACTTGGAAAACATTCTGTCTTAATGGTCACCATTCAATGCTCTGACTTATAATTATTGGTATAATAAAATTCAGAACATAAAACATTAGAATTAGTTTCTGTGATTTTGATATTTTTCTTGTTATGCTTCAGGTTGCGGTCACGTTTATGGTGTGCATCCAATTACCACAGCCAAAGTTCCTATTCTTAAAGTTGTGGACCGTGGAACTGGTGTTGAATGTGATTTATCAGTTGAAAATAGAGATGGAGTTTTGAAATCCCAGTTAATTCAAATGATTTGTTCGATAGATGAAAGGTTTCGGAAGCTAAGCTTTTTGGTAATTTTCACCTTCTATATTCTAGTGCCACACACACATCAGTGTCTAATTGTTGGGAATGGATTTCATAGTTTTTTTTAATAACCAAAAGAACAGGCTGTGCCCTCTCACTGTTGGGAATGGATGTAGTTTGGCTTATCTGCCTTTCAAGAATTAATTGAATGTTTCGTGCTACTTACACTCTAAAGAAGCTCATATGCTTTTGGAAACCATTCAATCTTAGGAAACACTGTAGATTTGATTGTTATCATAACATCCATGATAGTGGGAAGCATATCAGCTTTGTAGCTGTCAGACTTATAAGTTTTTTCAATGTGTGATTACAAACTATCATTGTAAGTGATGATACCGGTCTCACTGTAAAAGATCATCAGTGGAGAAGATCGTATCTTCACATGATAAGTTGCATATATTATGTCGCAGTCCGAGTAATGGGTCAAACTTAACAAGTGGTCATGATATCATTTTTTTATTTGAAAAATTAACTAGTAAAAGAGGGATGCTGTATTATGATGCGAAAGAAGGCTGGATGAATTGAAACTTGAAACCAGGGAGGTTTTGAGTTCCCTATAAGGGGCATCTTAAGGATTTGCAGTAGCAATATTTTAAACTATGTGATGGAGTCGTTCTTACCTTCCTTTTTACCAAAGCTTGACCTGTTGTGTTTACTCTCACAATATGAGAAATTTGATTCCATTTAGTGCTTGAATCTGATTGACAAAATAATAAACTGCTGCAGATGAAATTGTGGGCAAAGGCACAGAAAATCAATAGTTCCAAGGATGGAACATTAAATTCATTATCCATAATACTTTTGGTTGCTTTTCATTTACAGGTATGGCTTTGCTCTAGATATGTTCAATAGATAGAATTGGTTTTTATTATGTACGTTTGTCTTCACATAACTAAGTGGTGGTTTTGAATTTCACCCCTGGAGATTTGCTGACATGTAGTCTAGTCCCTGTGATTCCAAAAGTGAATTTTATAGCCCTTAAATTGGTGAAACATAAAGTCTGGTGGGATAAAAGTATTTCTACCTCTTTATTGTCTTGCAAAGCAATTGAAACTTGAAGTTGTGACAGACTCTACTCCTGAGGTCTATAGGTGGACTGGAGGGAGATTGTACTACTAGTGATAATTTTTACTTGAATAATGTTTCAAGAAGCTCTTGACATTGTCTAATATTACCATTTTGAATGATTTTGCACATGAATGATAATGGGTGCTCTTTTAAATAAGATCTTTTTGTCATGTGGGTGAGTGTCATTTATTTGATTTGTATCACTTAGCTGTGTGATTTGTGTTTGTGACTGGGTAGCCTTGTCATCAAGTACTATCAGTTTCCAAAATCACTCTTCTACCATCGATTATTTTACATGCGTTTCATTGAATTTAAATTAGTGCATTGTCGATACTTTTCAACATTGATTTACTTCCTGTCGATTGGTGATTTTTTCTGTTTTCAATTTTTGAATTGGAAGTTTATTGGAATATGCTGAACATGTCTCAATTAGCGGTATGGTTATGTATAGCTGATCGTCTGTTTGGTAAATTTTGACCATTTAATTTCTTGCTTCGTTTGCAGACACGCAGTCCTCCTATACTACCTTCATTTCGTGCCTTATTCAAAGGTAATGTCATTACAGTTATGGATTCCAGGTCCTAAGTAGTTATCTGTTGCATTGGAACTATATATTTTATGGATGTCTTCATACTTGCATTAGTTAAGCTTTATTTACTGAATAGTTCATAAATTATAGAGGTGTAGAAAAAAAAAAGATTTGCAATAACTTCTTTAATGTGTTGGTTGTCAACTTGTCATGCATAATGTGTGACTTCTTTTCCCTATGGAGATGTATGTATGCATTGACTTGTAGCATCAATATTGTTTCGGATGAAAAAAAGGGAGGGACTTAGCTAAGGTGTCATTTTAGTTTTGCAGCACTACAAGTTCTGATAAAGAAAGAATATTAGAGATCAAATTTTGTGTAATAACATTATACTTATTTGAAATTTCCAATGGGGATCAGAAAAAAAATAGGGTAAGGGAGATGGAAGAACACTGCTCTAAATCACATTTAAGGTAGTATACTTTAATGATGATTTGGAGGGAGCATGAGCTGCTTTCCAAAGTTTACCTGTTCATCTGGGGTGGACTGGCTCAATAGGCGTTTGGCTTTAATATTATGTTGTGTATCTTAAATGGTCATTAGACTGCTTTAAATGGTTAGTTATATTCAGTGAAATATTTTCTGGTTAAACAGCGGGGGTTTAGATTTTCACTCTTTGATCATTCATCTGGATAAAATTTAAAAAGCAAGATAAGTTGATAACACTGAATGCTGTTCTACTTCTATGAAGGGCTTGCGTTCTAACAAATTCTCGATATAAATGTTGTAGATGTGCTTTTGTAAAATGATGAAAAAATAGCTCTCTTTATCAGTAGCAAAGTAAGATTGCTGAGCACAGTTATCTTTGGGCATCTAATGAAAAATTTCTGAACTCAATCTCAATATCTTCACACTAACGAGTAGACTAGCTATACTTAGCGGTTAGACATTTGAAAAAAAAAGCTTTTTGTAACAAGGTACTTAAGAAGCTAGTATGATCTAGGTTATACTCTTATTTAACAGATCAGTGATATGGCATAGTTTTTATTTCTTGAGCTAGGTTTCCTTGCCGTTGTATTGTACCTATGATATGCATCCAGTTTCCCCGTGTTATTTTCATTATTTTTCTTTTTACAAGACAAGAAAACCATTTTACTGTTTCTTCACCTTCTTGCAACATATATGTGCGTCCATTTACTTTTTCTATAAGGACTGAGTGATGATTCATGTCAACACTGTTATTACTCCCCGGGTTGATCCAGTTCTGATAATGGAGTTATAATAAGTGCACATGGCTTCCATGATGAAACGGGAATGGAAATTACTGCATTGTTGCTAAACATAATATTAATTATTTTTGTGAAGTGGTTGTATCACAGCTTTAAGTTTTTAATGTGAGAAGCATATAGTAGTAGTATACATTTAAATTAAACCTGAGTACCCGGCCTGTCCCAGATGGTGCTGATCCTGCATCAGTAGCAAGGGTGCTCAGTAATTTTGCAAACTATGGAAGAGATAACAAGGAATCGGTGGCTCAGCTCCTTCTTTCACTACTGATAAAGGTGAAACTTATAGTCTCCGTTGAATGCAAAGTTTGTTGGTAATTTACTCATTCCTGTTCCAGAACTGAGGTGGTTATTTTCCCCTGAATGCAGTTGGCGTCTGTTCAGAAACTTTGGCCTAAAGGTCTCTGTGCTAGTGTTTATGAAGGATGCTGGACATCTAAAACTTGGGAGTCTAAAGTTGCCACCATCAGTGTAAATATCTTTTTCATTTGCTTTATTATTGTTGTTTTTATTTATCATTGTAGAAACAATATTCAGTATCATTCCCACAGGTTGAGGATTTTACTGATAGATCACAAAATGTAGCAAGGGCCGTAACTACTGCAGAATCAAAAGTAATTTATAAATGTATTCAGCAATCTATCCGTTGTATTTTGGCTTTCTTGGATGGCCAGATGGAAGGATCCAGATTGCAGCAACTTTTATTTGGCAAGGCTGCCAAGGCACTTGTAGATGCTCCAGTTACTAACTTTAGGCTGACTGCACCGGCTCCCCCTGCCAATGCTACTGCTGTGGTAATTCCTGTTGTTGGTCTGGAAGAGAAACAAAACACTCACATTTCACATAAAAGAGCTCATGCTAAATCAACTGGCTTCCCTTTGGCCAAAAAGATGTGCTATACTTCCGAGGGGTCAACAGGAGCACCCAGTGGCAACTGGGGAGAGACATCCTCTGCCAATTGGTTTGCATCAAAGCAGGTTCAACATTCTGAGTTAGAAAAGGCACAGTGGGGAACAAGTTGGACGAACAACTGGGGAGGAACTTCCAGTGGCAACTGGGGAGAGACATCCTCTGCCAATTGGTTTACATCGAAGCAGGTTCAACATTCTGAGTTAGAAAAGGCGCAATGGGGAACCACTTGGAAGAACAACTGGGGAGGAACTACCAGTGGCAACTGGGGAGAGACATCCTCTGCCAATTGGTTGACATCAAAGCAGGTTCAGCATTCTGAGTTAGAAAAGGCGCAGTGGGGAACAAGTTGGAGGAACAACTGGGGAGGAACTCATTGGCCTAGAGGTTGGGATGGGTGATGACAGGTACCTTTGGCTTCATTTTATCATGCTCCGTTCTCTGTGTAGGCATATTACCAGGTTTAGCGTACTTTATATTAGTTTTAGTTTCCTTCTAAGTTCTAACCGTCATTACTACTTTTGAAATTCCATGGCCCTTTCCATATTTTCCTCTCCGAGGTACTCTATAGTTGTACAGTAATTTTGGGCACATATACATATTAGCTGCAGTATTTGGTACAGTAATTTTGGCCAATTTTGTTGATGGCCGTCCTCATTTTAGGCGTTTATTCTTGAATCAAACATTAAGTTTAACAGCATCCAAGTCAACTGAGAATTATTTCATGGAAAAGAATTGTAACCTTGTTTTGCTTTCTTATCACCGTTCCTGTATCTTTTCTCGATTAGAAGAGGAAGAATAACAAGGTTTAGTTTGGGCCCTGTTGTTGATACTCGAGTATGAATGCCCCCCAAAGTTGGCAGTTTGGATTTTATGACTGAAACTAATAAAATGCTCTGGACTGTACATAATGTATTAGTTCAGTTCCGGAGATGAAGTTCTTTAATGGCCAAATATGAAGAAGTTGGAGAGTTTTAAGTGTCAGTTTAAGTATTGCTCTTTTTGCTCTTCTTTTCCATTGATTTCTTTGCTCAGTAAATACTCTTCTTTTGATTGTTACAAGGAATAGAGAAGGCAAGCGGATGAGATCAGGTGGCCTGTTTAACCACTGAGTTATTTGGTTTGAGGTAAATTTGACCACCAGGACCTGTTAATCTGATATGTGAGAATAGTTTTGTGCAGACGTAAGAATGTTAGAAGACGTATATCCTTCAACAATTGCTCATCACTAAATAGAACCCTTTGGCTCGTATATCATTCTTGGAATAGTTTGTTTTTATTTGAACTAGCAGCAAAAGGTTCTGTTTCAATGCAAAAACTATCTGCAATTATAACCATATCTGGCACGGTTATGGTCAACTTTCAAAATGCAATAGTTGTAGGCGATGGTTTAAGTGATTGTAGACCAAATATCTGTTAAATTTGCCAGTTTTAACCAAATTGAGTTGCTAGTACGTAGTAAATATGTACACGAGAAATTGAGGTACAGTGTCGACCTGGGATGGATTTTGAGTGACGATTGTTTCATTTCGAAATATTTGGCAACGGGAAGCGACTGGTAGCGGTGCCAAACTTGATTTTATAGCGGCGGTGCCATGACGAGCTCATCAAGTCCAGGTACCCCACATTTGGTATTTGGAGTTACAGTGGCAAACGGGCGAATGGGTTGAATATGGGTACTTAAAAAATATGGGTATGATCCATTTTGACCCATTTTATAATGGGTTAAAAATGGATCGATCAAAACGGGTTGGGTTGAAACCCACTCAACCCGTGGGTCAAAAATCATTCAACTCACGGAGTCAAGAATGGGTAAATCTGCGGGGTTTTACCCACAAATGAACCCATATGAGTTTATATACTAACTTATATGGGTAAATCCAGTGAATTTCAACTCATATATTGACCAATACGAATATATATACAAACTCATATGGGTAAACTCGCGGGTTTCAAC
>JAULKJ010000003.1:3102744-3112767 GCA_032355405.1 Rubia balearica
ATTTCTTCATGCAAACCATCCATTTTTTGTCTTTTCTAGGCCTTGAAAAATCCTGCTATTATGACTTTAACCACAAGTGGTACATAGTGATAGGAGGTAGTAATAAAGTTACGGAAGCAATAGAAAAGTTATAAGGATCATTTTCTGATTGGTTTTGTAATACCCTATTTAATTTATACTTGTACTTTATAACTATGTATGCTCATAAATATGAATACACACATTCCGAAAAATGATGGATTTTACATTTTATCATGGTATCAGACATGTTCCTCTAAATCCTACCGTTTCATTTTCCAAAAATATGAAAGACTTTTTTTTCAGTCACTGCATCTAGCAGCTGCTTGAACCGCACCTCCGGCCGTTAACTGCCTATCACAACCCTGCATTGTGTGTCTGGGATGATCGGTCCTTCTTGTCCGACTCCAGCCCTCGCCGCCTGTCCTTTTCTAGTCTTTTTTCTCAAGACTCTAGCAAGCTACATCAACTTTTTCTCCCGACGCGTGAAGTCACACTCAAATATTCCTCGCACACCTTATCCTTATATAACATGCGAGCCCACACATAAAATCTTCATGCGTTATAGTGGATTGATTAGCCTCTTCATCTCGCATGTCTTCATTTTGCAATTCTTCATCCGCAAGTCAAACAGTTTTTAGCAAGACACTCAATTTACCGTGGTTCCCTCTTTTTTCGCAAGTTCGCTTCCAAGTAGAACTTTGTTAGCAACTAGTCAATGCTTAGTCAGCACACACTCAGAGTTAATTTTTTTAAAAAAAACAAAATATTGCGATGGCTCATTTTGTTCGACCTCGTTACCAACAGTGTGATGTTCTAGTCCACGTTGCTTCTTCTTGCTATAAACTGCATGGTGAATGAATTCAGTTGTAGTTTCAATGGTGTGAAAATTTTGGTCACACTACCCCCAAAGTGTCCTTAATTTCCTCTCAAGCGTCATCTTATTCTTGTTAACCACATTCTTCTAAGCATCACTGGATAGCCGATTCTGGTGCGACCAACCATGTAGCTTCTCAGTCCGGTCTTAATCGCGTGACTCCGTATACGGGTAACAATCTTGTTATTGTTTGTAATGGTTATGCCTCCACACTATGCATATTGGTCATCCTCGAGTCTCTGATTCCCTTATCTTTGTCTAGTGTTTTAGTCGTTTTGCAAATTACTAAAAAATTATTCCTATTAGCAAGTTGACTCGGGATATGAATGATGTTATTTTCTTTAATGGTTCCTCTTTCACTAGTTTGAACATGTTTACTGGGGATGCTATTGGTAAAGGCCATCATGATGTAGGCTTATATGTTTTGGATTGTGGATGTGCTGCTTTATCCGGTTTCATTGCATCGAGTACATCTAAATTATCATTTGAACTTTGGCAGAGTAGATGGGGTCATGTTTCTCACAACATCATTTATTCTTTGAGCAAGTTTGGATTTTTGTCTGTTACTAGTATGCTTCCGAAATTGCATTTGTGTTCCTCTTGTTAGATGGAAAAAGGGAAACGTCTTTCCTTTACCGAAAATAATAAACTTTCATCACATTTTCTGGATTTTATTCATTTTGAACCTTTAGGGGTCTGCACATGTCGTCTCTCATGTTGGTTTCTCTTATTATGTTATATTTGTTAATGATCACTCTCGTTTCACTTAGTTATACCCTTTACGATGCAAGTCTGATATTGTCGAAGCATACCCTAACTTTGAAGCACTAGTTGAGGACCGGTTTTCTACCTCTATTAAATTTTTTCAAAGTGATAGTGAGACGGAGTTTGTAAGTTCTCACATGGGATCTCATTTTGCTTCAAGGGCTTTCATCACCAACTTTCATATCCCTATACACCAAATCAAATTAGTGGAGCCGAGCGGAAGAATCATCACATCACTGAATTGGAACTCTCCGTGCTTTACATTATAGTTCGTATCATTCTTTTTGGTGTGATGCATTCACTGCAACAGACTGCAACCATTCTCTTTTATTTTTTTCACTACTTATGATTACTTTAAATTTCATCCTTTTGGTTATCGAGTGTTTTCATATTTTTATCTTTATACTTCTCCTAAATTGGTGCCTCGGAGTTTACCTTGTATCTTTTGGGGATACAGTTCTTAATAAAATGATTATCATTGTCTTGACCCTACTACAAACAAGGAATATATTACTCTGCATGCTTGCTTTGATGAGCTCTTTTTCTTAGCTTTTCACCTGGGTTTTGCGACTACCCCTACTTTACTTGATATTTCGTCCTTCATGGAGCCTTTGTCAGTGCCTTCCCAGGTTCATAAGCCTTCTCCATTAGCCTCGTCGCCCATTGTCCTTGATGATGTTTACTTTCCACATGTTCCAGGAGCTACGCCTACTTCGTTAGAGCCGATGTGCTGAGGATTGCCTGCTGCCGCCCTGTCAGTGTTGCCCACATGCTCACACGCACTGTCATTTTTGGCACACACTTTGCCCTCTATAACATGAGTACTTCTTGATACACCATCCAACGTTCCACCCCCCGTCATTTTTCCTCAGAGTTCTCTTAAGCCGTTAGTCATTGCACCTCATCCTTTGTCGTCTCCAGGTTTTGCAACTCCCTAATCGCGTTAGCCTATTTCTCAACATCTGATGGCTACTCAATTGTGAACTGGCTCACTTAGGTACAAGGAATTTTCTGATAATGGTATATCTGGACTTTTGAGTGCTCTTTTTTTTCAGTCTGAGCCGCAAAGTTTGTCCCGCTGTAAAGGATCTAGATTAGGTTACTGCTATGGATTCTGAAATGGCTGTACTTTGCACTCAGCATACTTGAGAGTTGGTTTCTTTCCCTCTGCTTGTTACCATGGTTTATTCAATGTGGGTGTTTGTTTGAAGCATAAGCAGATAGTTTTCTTTATCATTACTAAGCAAACCTTGTTGAATTACATTTTTTACAACTTCCAGATTTTATTTATAATTATACCTTTAGTCATGTGGTGGAGGCATCTACAGTTTGTTAAGTTTTGTCTTTAGTGGTCTTTCTCAATAATTTTTTGAATGGTGTTCTTGACTCACCAATTTACACCGAGCAGCATGTTGGTTACAAAGATCTTATGTGTCTGGAGTATGTTTGTAAGATGCACATGGCCATATATAGGTTGGAACAAGTCCCTCATGCTTGGTTTTAATGCTTTAGTACATTATTCATTTACATTGGTTTTGTTTGCAGCTCATCCGATACTTTATTATTTATGTTCGCAAATGTGCCTCCTTACTCTATATTTTGGTTTATATGGATCATCTTATTCTTACTAGGAATGATGGTGCACTCATTCATAAGTTCATTGATTGTGTGAATTACGTGTTTAAGATCACCAATCTTAAAGGTTGTTCTTATTTCAGATGGATTATTTCTTGGTCGGGCAATATATGACAAGGATATCTTGAATTGTGCAGGCATGTCAGACGCCGCACCTGTTGCCACACCTTTTGTGGTCTTTTCATAGCTTCTCAGCTCTTTCAACAAACCGCTTGGTAATCTTACACTTTACCAATCCTTGTCTGGTGAACTTAAGTACTTGTCGATCACACATCCAGACTTGTCTTATGCTTTCAATATGGTCAGTTAGTTTATGCAGGCACCCTCTACAGATCATTTGTAGACTGTCACTACGATTTTGCGCTATGTTTGTGGTAATCTTCATCATGAATTAGTCTTTCATGCGAATCTCTCCTCTCTTCCAGTACTTAGCTATTCTGATACCAATTGGGCTCGCTGTGTATAGATTCATAGGTCCACATATGGTTACACTATATTCCTTGGCAATAATCTAGTTTCATGTAATCCTAAGAAGCAATTTATAGTGTCTTGTTCTAACTATGAATCATAATATCAGACTATAGCCAATAGTGCCAAGGAATTAGCCTGGTTGTTGAACTTTCTCAGGGAATTACGCGTGTTTATTCTTATTCCACCTTTGTTCATGTGTGATAACAACATTGCTCTCTTTCTTGTCTGAATCTGGTTTCAAATAAGAAAGCTAAGCACATTGATATTGATTATCATTTTGTGTTTGAGATGGTGTCTTCTGGCAAGCTAAAGGTACCTCATGTTTTCTTTGACCTTCAGTTTGCTAACATCTTTATAGAGGGTGTACCTCATTCTCAGTCATGTTTTTGCGTTCCAACCTCTGTGATGCTTGTAATATCATGCTTCGCTTGAAGGGTGTAATAGATTTATAGAAGGAATAAAAGAATAATAAGTAAAGAATCATTTTTCTGATTAGTTTTGTAATATCCTATTCCATATAAAATTGCACCTTGTAACCTTTTGGACTCACATATAAATATGAACACACACATCCCCATCAATGATGAGTTTTACATTCCATCAAGTAGCAGTGTGAGTACAATTTTCTTCTAAGTCGGTGCAGTGGCTGGGAGTTGTATGTTTACAGCACCTAACACACCTAGCCTGTGAGTATATGGGGAAACCACTGATCAATGTGGACGAGTCTCCATGTCTAGTTTTTCAGAATCAGAAGTAACATTCTACTAACAAGAACCTTTCATGAGTTATCAGAAAATGATATCGGAAGAACCTTTCATGAACAGAACACCATTTTCTTCATCTTCTGAAAGGACTTCCAGAATTGACTCGAGGATTTTTAGCTACAGACAGAACCTCGAGAGAGCAAATCACAAGCTGTTGATAAACCTACCACATTTCATACAATTCATATCTCTATTCTGTGGATATACAAATCTTGGCAGACAAGCTTTGACAGAGAACATAGTATGCTGGTGTTCCACGATTAATGTTTTGTAGCTGAAATAAATAAAGCCATTTCCATTCATGTATGATACGAAAGCACTACCAGTAATCACCACAAGAACACACACCATCCTTGAAATGATGAAACCTTTGAACATCTCTCAAGCCTGCTTTCAATCTTCGAGATGAGTTTGTTTGCAATGTGACAATCATTGCAAACTCTGAGATTCTTACTAACCCGCATAGTAGTCCCAGGAGGGGTTTTAAGGAGACCAAGGGCGATAGCTAATCTCTCACTATGTCCACATAGCATATTCTTCTTTTCATCCTCACTGAAATTGTGAAGAACGCAAGAAGTATCAGGGGGCATAGCCCTCTTCTTTCATTTTATCAAACAATTTATCAAGAAACTGTAAAGCTGCTCACTTTGAGAATGTGATGAGTCTCCCGCAAAGAACCTGTGGACCTCATCACCAAATTCTATCCAGCTACACCCAGGTTCATTTCTTACTCCTCTTTCTCTCATGTTTTTTGAACCTCAGTCGCTTTCTCTAACAGTCCTACGGATGAATACAAGTTAGATAGCAAAACATGGTGGCTGGAAACATCTGGCTCCAACTGAATGAGATTCTTGGCGGCAATTTCCCCAAGCTTCACGTTTTGGTGAATGCGACAAGAACCAACCATGC
Organism: Rubia balearica; assembly: GCA_032355405.1. Taxonomy (NCBI): domain Eukaryota; kingdom Viridiplantae; phylum Streptophyta; class Magnoliopsida; order Gentianales; family Rubiaceae; genus Rubia; species Rubia balearica. The sequence goes on from JAULKJ010000003.1 coordinate 3,108,184, forward strand.
TACTCCTAGCCCTGATCTTGTCATAGTGCACATGTATGGAATTTATTAGTTTACTGGCCTGATCAGCCAAGCAAGTCAATCACACATGAATAGTGGTCAGCTGAAGGTTCAATTCCATTATCTTCGTTCATTTTGTGAAACAGCTGAAGTCCTTCATCAACCATCCCAGAATGACTGCACGCTGCAAAAATTGCAACAAAAGTCTCTTTGCCCTTAGATAGTGTTGACAGCGCTGCGCAACCCTATCAACTTCTTTTTGTTATTGAATTTGGTTTAAGAGGAATAATGTGAGCATCCCCATACGTTCCAAAATCAACTTCTTTTTGTTGCATTCTATTTATCAGCATTAGTGCATTCTCATGGTGTCCACAAACTACAATACCCGTGATCATGGTGTTCCAAGAAACGATGTCTCTACCGTCCAAGCTGAAAAATATTTGTTGTGCAACAGTAATATTTCCAATCCTAGAAAACAAGTCCATCAATGCATTCTGCACATGCCTGTCTTTAGCAAAGCCTAATTTCATAATATACCCATGCAAGACTTCCTTATTAGAAAATGTTTCACAATGCACACAAGCTGGAAAGACACTAGCTAATGTGGTCGGGCTTGGAAGCAACCCTGAAACATCCAAGAAGTCCAAAAAGAGCACGAGCGCGCTCTCGTAAAAGCCATTCCATGCATACCCAGAGAGCATAGCATTCCAAACACCGAGTCTCCTCTCTTTGGTACTGTTAAACACTCTCCTACTACTTTCAACCGTTTTACATTTACAATACATGTCAATCAGAGCACTTGCAACAAAAGAATTTTCCAACAAATCTTCATCCCTCAAGGCATAAGCATGAATTTCCTTTCCAATTTCAAGTAGCTCCAAATTTGCGCAAGCAGGAAGGACACTCGATATGGTGATGGAATCAGGCTTAAATCCCTCCATAATCAAAAGACTCAAATACTCTAGCGCCTCATAAAACCGACCATTTTGTTGAAAAACAGATATCATAGTGTTCCAAGAAACCAAATCGCGATTGGCAAAGGCCTTAAACACTGCTTTAGCATCACCAACTCTGTCCAATTTCGCATACATAGCCATCAAGGAGTTCCGAGTGAAAGTCTTGCAGTCCTCCACTCGCAAACTATACCCGTGAACTTGCTTTCCGAGCTTCAATCCAAGACTCCCGCCTACATTACTACAAGCCAGCGCGGCACTAACCAAAGTAAAAGAGCTAGGTCCCATTCCCTGAGACCCCATCAACCTAAAAGCTTCCAGCGCCATCTCCCACTCCTCCGCTTTACACAAAGCATTGATCACTGAGTTCCACGACACCTGATCTCGCTCAGGCATTCTTTCAAACACCTTGAGGACGTCTCGAACATCGCCACAACTCCCGTACAATTGCATCAGAGTGTTCTCCACGGTGACAGATGAGTAATCATACCCCAGCTTAACAACTGAGCAGTGCAGCTGCCTGCCGATGCCCAAGTCACGGAGGCCCGTCGCCGCCTTCATAGCCGCCGGAAAAATTAACTTGTCGGGAGCACTGCCGGCGGTGTTCATCTGAATATAAGTGGACATGGCCTCTTGGAAACGACTGGAGTTGATTAGGTACCGAAACTCTTTGATCCATGAGGCCGTTCGTGAAATGGGTTTTGGTTGGTTCGCGGTGGGGAGAAGAGTGCGTGCGTTGGATTGCGGTGGTTGAGTGCGGTGAGTTTTTCCATGAGGATAAGAAGCGATGGTGGGAAAAGGAAGATCGAGAGTCGATGTCCAGATGGACATTGGCGGGTAAGGTAGTTCTTGGGTTCTTGCGGAAAGTTGTGTGGCTTTCTTTCTCTTCCAAATTTAATACTCCCTCCATCCCACCGTGTTTAATGGTGAGACAGAATACCATTTGGAGAATCTCTTCCCTCTTTAATTTAGAGATCTAATGGTAACGCGTCGTCTTTATTTTTATATTACACGTGACAAATTTTGATTATAAATTCGGTATGATGTAAGCAAATTATATTAATTGATAGTAGATTTAAATTTTCATCTCAAATGGTAATGTCACAATAATAGCTTTAGTACGATATGTCAATAAATAAATGTTTAAAACTGTAATTAATTAGTAGTAAAATAGGAAATTTGAATCAAAATTTAATGCTGAAAACATCGAAGGGTTCTATAACACGAATACGAAATATACTAGTACAAGAATAATAGACAAGAAATAATTAAAAGATTGAGACGAGGTTTTAACCCAGGTTCGGACAAATTGTCCTACGTCTAGCTTGGAAATGGTTCACTGTATCAATTCGAGATTACAAGTATTACAAGCTCTCAATGCTACCTCTTTTCTCTAATGAATTTCTCTCAAAGTGTGTTCTAACTAGTTGTTCCATCCCTTGTTTTTCTCCTTACTCGGCTACTCTCCCCCCCAGTACCCGCAACTATCTCCTTTAATCCCAAGGCAAAATAATTATTTTGGTTTCAAGTCCACAAGCCCCCATTTTCTATGCTACTGGACATTCACTTTTAGAATGTCTATTAGGCCGAGACAACTATCACTCCAACAACAAAAGGTGGGCTTGGCTTAATAAGAATTAAAGTCACACTCACAAATCTCCACCTTAGCTTTAAGAAGAACTGGAACCGAACAACAACCAAGAACATCAAGAACCTCCATCGAATCATTCTCCACATTCTCCTTTAGTTGCTCACCTTCATGGCGTTGATCAAGTCACAACAATGCCAAAACTTGATCCCCGTCAACGTCTAGGTAGCCATATCCGCCAGATTCTCGTATGTGTGCACTTTCTCAACAATGGACCCCTCGACGACCACATCTCGAATGAAGTGTAGATGTATGTTGATGTGCTTCGTCCTCTCAGGATACATTTAGTTCTAGGTCAAGTGTATCGCGCTTTGATTATCACAAAATACCTCCACCTCATTTTGCGAAATCCCAAACTCACCTATCAACCCTTTCAACAAAAGAGATTCCTTTACACCTTCCGTGAGAGCAATGTACTCGGCCTCCGTCGTAAAGAGTGAAACTACCGGTTGTAATTGCGCCTTCCAACTCACTGCACACCCAAATAAGGTGAAAACATACCCCGTCAACGACCGCCTCTAGTCCAAGTAACCCGCAAAGTTTGCCTGAACATATCCTCACCTTCATTCACCCGTTTGTAGTGTAAGGAAACATTTGAAGTTCCCTTCACAAACTGAAGAATTCACTTCGTTGCCACCTAATGTTCTCTTCCTGGGTTGGCCATAAACCGGCTCACAAGGCTAGCCGCAAAAACTAAATCCGATCGTGTGCACAACATGGCATACATGAGACTTCCAACAACACTTGCATAAGGAATCCACTTCATACTCGCTTGACCCTCCTTGGTTTTTGGTGACATCTTTGCAGAGAGTTTTAAATGGGCCACCAAAGGTGTTTGAGCGTCTTTGCCTCTGACATCCTGAAGTTAGCCACCACCTTCCCTAGATAATCACATTGAGACACAAATAATTCACCGCATCTTCTATCTCGTGTGATTTTTATCCCCAAAATCTTCTTGGCCGGTCCAATGTTTTTCATTTCGAACTCACTTCCCAAAATTTGTTTCAAGTTTCGGACATCATTCTTGTCTTTGATGGTATCAACATGTCATCAACATATAGCAACAAGAATATTCCACTACCATCAACCCACTTGACATACACACAACTATCAAAGTTACTCCGTGAGTACCCAGTTCACACCATGAACTCATCAAACCTCAAGTACCATTGTCTAGGGGATTGCTTCAAACCATAGAGATATTTTCTAAGAAGACATACCTTTTCATCATCTCCAACCTTGATGAACCTTTTTGGTTGAGCCATGTAGATATGCTCCTCAAGATTCCCATGAAGAAAAGTCATCTTCACATCCATTTGCTCAACCTCTAAATCATATTGATTTACCAAAGCAAACAAAACTCAAATGGATGTATTTCACCATGGGTGAGTAGATCTCATTGATCTCATTAGCCACCATTCTCGCCTTACACCTTGGCTTCATAAACCCAACAATGCCATCCTTTCGTTTGAACATCCATTTACAACTAATCACCCATTGATTTTTAAACTTGTCCACAAGTACCCAAGTCTTGGTGATGCCATTTACTCTTCAATTGCACACTTCCATAACTCTGTCTTTTCTCATCACCGTTTCCTGATATGACTTTGGTTCTGAGTATTCCATCTCTTCTGCAGTAACCAATGCAAAAACAACTAAATCGGAGTAACCATACCTCTCTGGGGTTCGTGTTTCTCTTCTATGTTGGTTCCTTGCCAATTGGTATGAGTCTAGGCTCTCATCATGACTTTCTCCGCCTAACTCTTCAATTTCTTCCAGGTGACCCTCCTCACAAGCATCATCTTTATCTTCCCGTTCATTGCTACATCTTCTCAATAGCTTCACCTCAATTTCAAATCTTTTCTTAGCAATCTCCATGTTATCCTTGCCCTCTTGAGTAACCATGGTCATGTAGTACTTGGATTCTCAAAAGACAACACCTTGGCTAGTGACACATTTGGACGTTTCACCTTCTCTGTATCAAAG
>JAULKJ010000003.1:3134457-3149297 GCA_032355405.1 Rubia balearica
TAGTTTTTCTTAGATGACTAAACTTTAAAATTTTAAATAAAATTCTTTGTTTTCAATTTAAATGTAAGACACAACATGTAAAAAAAACTTAATTCTAATATTATAATTAATTATATCGCGCGACGCGCGATAGTACTCCGCTAGTTTGTTTTATCTATTTTTTATTTCGTCCATTTATTTGTACATTTTCAGTTTTAATAATACCGATTAACGGTTAGACTAATTTAAAAATCTCATTTTATAATTTTTAAGATTGAATTATAATTATTTATATATTGAAATATATTTTAAAAGGTGTTCATAATTATAGATACCTCATTGCAAAATCAAATAACCCTATTAATCATACTCCCTCCATTTTTCTATTTGTGGCACTATAGGTATAGTCGCTTGGATTTAGGTGAAGAAAATAAGTGGATGAAATTGAGTGTAGAAAATAAATAGTAGAATAAGTGAATGAAATTGAAAGAATCTTGCCAAAAATGGAAAGTGTGTCATTTAAAAATATCCCAAAAAGGTAAGTGTGCCACAAATAGAGAAACGAATGGAGTACTATAATAAAAATAATTCCATCTAACAGTTAGTCAGTTTAAAATAAGATTTTATGATGTTCTCCACTCAATCTATTCAAATAATTTCATATGCAAAAAATAAAGAATTGATGTATGAAATTTATTTTATTTATTTCAGTTCTATTTAATTTAGACAAGCGAAAAAGAACAAGGCGTCTCTTGAAAAACGGCATTTCCATAAGTTTTGGGAAAATCAGGACTCAAGTGCAATTTTAAGGCAAAGGGCTGAAAATTTGCTACTCCAAAGCAATTAAAATCTGGATTGAGTTCAGATTATAAGTTATTTGGGTAAACTCACGCGTATATTTAAGGTAAAATCTCAGATTTATTTCGTTTTCCCCAAACCTTTCATTAACTCAAATTTAATTATTTTATGATTTAATGCATGTGTTTCAACTTAAGGTTATGACATTTTATGCTGAACAGTTTCAGAAGATATTTTAAAATTACAGATCAGAGGAAAAGAATCGAAAAAAAGTTAACTGAAAAACACAACATACAACTTATATGTTCTACTCTATATCCTTGTGTAATGTTTCTAATCAAAACTCAAATATTTCACTTACAATTACTACAGAGTATAAACCCACAACTTTCTATTATTTGAACTAAATTCTATTTTTTTAATGCTCGTGGAAAGATGATTTTTCCGCATGTCGATGACCACAGAGCTCAATCGATCACATACTTTCGGATTTTGAATTTTGCCACCATTTAAAGAAAATGAATATGCAGACAGTTCATTTGGGTTCAGGGGGCATGAATGATTGGAGCGTTTTCTTTTGCATCAACACACCCAAAGAAGGCCTTTAATAACATACTTTGCCAAAAGTAAAAAAGAAAAACACTAACCCCATTAGTCCAGTACTCTGCTACCTTTTAGGCTCTTACTTTCCGAAATCCGATTAACCTTTCTTCAGAAAATTACATCCACACTTTGTAACAGGTAACATGTGTCACACCCTGAATATACACTACACTCAAAAAAGGTCGGTTTGGTTTAAGCGGGGAATGGGAAAGAAAATAAGGAAGAGAAAAGAAACGAATAATCCTGATTTTTTAAATCTGTTTGATTATGTTATGGAAGGGGAATCAAATTCATTTTCACTCCCTTAAGTACTGTTTGGTTCACACTAGCAAAATAAATATTAATTTCTGGCATTATTTATAAAATAACATATACACGTATGAATTAATAAAAAAATTGCCAAAAATAAAAAGTGCACCAATATGAAAGAAACAACCAAAGAAAGAAAGCGTGTCGGATATAAATAAATGGGCTTGTATTTATGACATCAATATATTTAATACTTTTATTAAAATAATAATCATTATATTGTATTTTTTTATTTTGATGAAAAATATAATTTTAATTAAATTACAAACACTCTATAATATAATAATATTTTTATTAAAAATAATTTAATTATTATTTATAATACAAAAATAATAAATTAAATTATTTAGAGTTCGTCTCTTGGAAGACGATCTTTCTATAAGTTATGGAATATCAGGCTTAAAATGCAAATTAGATGACATAAAAATAAAAATTTTGGATTGCATTAATCGGTCGTAAACTTATAACTACAACACATTGCATAATAAAATTTTAATACTGCAACTAAAATCTTTTACCTTTCTATAATTATTTTAATCCAAACTCGTCTTTCCATATGTCTATTTCTATAATTTTAATCCAAACTCGTCTTTCCATATGCCTATGAAAAGGAAATCTTTCCCAAAATCTCGCCAATTATTTATATAAGAAATTAATATATTTATATTAAAATATTGAACTATTATTTATTGTATATATTATGAAATAATAATATTTTTTATGAGAATAATATTAATATTAATTTTGCCCATATACAACTCGAAAATAAAATTATAATATTTTATTGAAATAATAATTATATTATTGTAATTTTTATGTTGATAATAAATGTAAAGTATAATATTGTTTTTGAGTTGAGAAAACAGAGCTCACCTGTCGCTTGACAGCTGAAAATGGCAGTGAAGGTAAAGATTTTATGGAGAAGGAAGGCTAGAAAGAGGAGGAGCAATCAAAACGGATGATTAGGAAATTGGGGAATCCAAATCCCAGAGTAAGACTGGATAATCACGTTACATTCAATTAATAGAATTGTAAAACCAAAAATAGGGAAAAAGAATGATAAAAAAAAATTCAATCCAAACGCTAACTAAGTGAATCAAGACCTCATATTCTCTTTTCTTTTCCTAATTTACCCCAACCAAACACCCCTAACTAGTAACCCGAAACCCACTTTAAAATTTCTGCGCTCTTTTAAAAAAAAAAGAACCGGTAAGATGAAATAATTTTTGGGTACCCTATTCGTAATATTATAATAATCGGATAGACTGAACTCTTTTAAAGTACAGTTGATCTATTTCAAGAAAAGGGTAAATGACTCCTTTACATATAAGCGCTAAATATATAAATCACAATTCTAAAACTCCCATGGCAATAAGCGAGTTACACTAACATTGAACATTTGATATAGTATGTAAAATCAATCAGCTGAAAACAAAAGTAGTCAAAAATCGTAGCAAACCATCTTTATCCTCTCAACGTTGAAATACTGAGGTCGCTACTCCAAAACTAAAAAAATTGGTATCACCTCTATGGACTCTAAATATGTCGAATCTAGCACTCCGTTCATCGTGTTAGGTAAAATCAGCCCCTAAGTGTGTTGTATTTCTAAGGTTACCTTTCAAGTTCCCCCTCGGGTCATTGCCTGGCTTGCAGAACTAGCTGCTTTGGATTCTTCCGAGTTCTTATCTTTCATCTAAACAAATTTTCTAAAGAAGAAGAAAGAGCAATAGTGATAGTGGCTCCACCGCAAAACTGCTAATGGAGGTTACAATAAGATTTCTCTATCATCGAAATTCCTATTTATTTGGCTTCTAATGTAAATGATTTCAATTAATTCAACATTTTGAATGACTTTATGTGGAGTGGAATTCAGGAGACTCGACCCGGTGTATTCCAGTGAGGCCCATTTATTAGTAGCCAAGTTCAGCTTGTTTGGTAGTGCTCGAATCTCAGGTCCGAAACAATGCTCGATGCTCGGAAACTCGAAACTTCCTGCCGACCGCTATGCTCTGCTAAGAAAACATGAAAGTGTTAATCAATGGTGCATTAATATATCATCAATGATACATCTCATCAATGATGAGAATTACAATATATAAGACTACAAACTAAAGTCTAACAGGAATGAGATCCTGAAATCCATAAAGAATTACCATGCATAATCTAACCTACAAGAAAACAAATTCCAAGAGGAAACTAAATCTATAACCTAGCTACCATTTATAAAGTTTTCTACAAGCAAAGAATTTCTATTTCCTTATCACCTTGTCTCAAGTTGAAGCATGATGAACAAGAATGCAACATGCCAAGAAGATTATGAAATGGCTAAACGTTATAATATATATATATATATATTATTTTAAAAAATCTCAGAGAACAGTACTAAGCCTTAGTAAGAGCAGTATTCATCATGAAAACATCCAGAGTTGAAAACCGTGCCCAATTTTTAAAATAAAATTAATCGGGTTTATAGGGTTTCCGACGCTTTTCTATTAAAGATCAGTTGTCGAAAATGGCTTATATCAAGCGATGCCCGAAGGCTTACATCAAGTCATGCCCAAAGGCTTACATTTGAGGCGCTAAGTAGATAGTACAATTCTAAACTAAGGTCTCAAATGGCTAAAACATAGCTACACAAAGGCACTTATGGATAATACACTACTAAGCAAAGGCCAATGTGACAACGAAAAAGGGCAAATCAAGGATAAGTGGTTATCATTGTGAAGACTTAGTGTAGTCACATTAGTACGACTCAAGACTTCCATCAGGAGCAAATACAATGAAGTATCAAATAGACGCACACAAACAGTTCCATCCACACCTCTGATCGTACATTTAAGGCAATGAAAACAAAATCAATGAAGCTCCCCAACTAAAAGTCTGGTTCGTCTCTATTTAACCCGTTAAGACCATTTCCCCTTAAACTAGGAGACTAAAACTAATCATTTTCATTGCCAAAAATATATTTTTTATCCGTATATAGAAACAACTTAGAGTGCGTAGAATTATCTCTAACTCGGCCCCGAAAGCTTAAAAATATCAATTAAATTGAATGAACAATAAAATTGGCCTAAACATGTAATGGACCGAAGTCTACAAATTTGATTTAAATCCTCCAAAAGAACAGTATTGTCAAAAATCCGTTGATATAACGACTTTGACTTGGATTTCTCCTAACCATCTCTTTGGATATCAAATTTGAAGTCAATCAAATTTTATCGGACTCAGACTGTCCGAAAAATAAGTATTGACAGAGATAATTCCTATCTGATACTTAAATCAAAAAAACCATTTTAGTTAAAAACCCTTTTTAAATTAACTAAACAGAAAAAAGAAAGCAAAAAATGGAGGAAACAGATGAAGAAATAAAATAAGTGCATAATAATTGTCTCCCACCCCGAAAATTATAAAATTATAAAAGTCAGATAAAAAAATAAAATGAAGCAGAACCCTATGCCCATGTCCTCCACCAGAGAAACTATTAGAATTCTATGTTGTAGGGAAATAAAATTTTGGTCTCCAGATTGTAAATAGCATTTTCACACTCTATATTTTTCGCTGCCATCCAAGATATACCAATAAAAATGACACTGTCGCATCATTAAAAAATCGAGTATACATATCGTCGCCACGATGATGTTGCTTCCCAAAAATAGAGTCCTCTAGTATTCCGCCCCACCAAAAATTCCCAAACTCTAGCCGAGTTAAGTTTAGTCCGCCCACCTGGTGTTGACTCATGACATAGTCAAATCGAGTTGCGCCGACTCGGTCCGAGTTGCGCTCATTTGCGCTGAGTTGGGCCGAGTTGCGCCAAGTTGCACCGAGTTGAGCATGGCCTAACTCAGCTGGTCAAAACCGCATTGTCGCCATCACTCGACATCCATCGTCCATCACGGAAGCCGTCGGAAGCCGTCAACTACGTCCATTGTCCATTGTTCATCGTCCACGACCACGGCCATCTTCCGTCATCCATCACGACGACCACGACCATCGTCGGAAGCCATCGGAAGCGACGGCCATTTGGTGGAACGCCATCAGTAGTCTAGATCTCCGGGGAAAGAAGGGGTGTAGGGGGGTTGGGAAGGGTGGGATTGAGGTGGGAACTGCTGGGGAGAAAGGTGGTGCGGCGGCGGTGGCCCCTTGAGGCAACTAGGGTTTGTGTTTTTGCTGTAGATGGAAGGCCGAGGTTATTGCTGTAGAGAGAAGCCCACGTTGACGATTGAATACGTATGGAGCTTGATCATTTCACAAATGCATGCTTCTTCTACTTATCTCATTAAGAATTAATGCCTCCTTTATCAAAACTAAAGCTTATGTTAGACAATTTTACCTCAATTATTACTTCTGAAATTTACAGGAGGATATTTTTTAAAACGAAGAGAGTTAGAGAAGTTTACTTCTGTATAGCTCATCATGGATGAAAGAATATCAGATAATCACATCTCAATATAATTAATTTTCTTGATTTGTATCATTCATTACTTCACTGAATTAGAGTATGACATCATTAAAAAAATTAACTTTTTTATAAAATTGAAATGTAACTCGCTCCCCTGTGATAGCCATAACCAATTTTAATGAAACAGCACATCGTTCAAACTCAAACATAAAAAAGGGTAACTTATCGAGTTTTAGGAATTTCTAAACTTAAAATCTAAGATATGTCTAGTAACATACAATGTTAGAAAGAACGTATGTATCCTAATCCAAAAAGCGTGAAGCTCAATTAAAGGCGAATTCCCACTGTAGCATTTGCATGGACTTAAATGACTAAAAAATCTAGATTTTTTTTAAAATTCCAGTAGTGAGATAGTCGACATTTCAAATGTCGATTTCAAAGTCGACATTTCAATCCCTTGTAGAAATTTGAATACACCCTCTTTGGACATGAACTATGTAAATAAGCACGGTTAATAATCCAAAAACTTTTTATTCCATCCCTCATTCTTTGAAGGTACCTCTTTAACAAGTTCCCACCGAATTCCAGACCTTTATCAAGGAAGCGTTCAGACAACGAATTCTTAACCCATATTGGTCGTTCTTCAAACAACTCACACACAGTTTTCTGTCATAACCACTGTTCTGAATCTTCGGGAACATATTTCTCCCAGTTTACTTTCTTTGGAATCTGTGTTAATGTTAAGGGAAAACGGAACAAGCGCCAAGCAAATCCAACAAAACCACACTCAATCATTAACCACAAACAAATATAGCATAACCGTGCAATATTTCTTTCAAATTGCCTACTATTAGAACTTCATTATAACTTTCAAAAAGACAACGGAGGCAGAATCATTAAAAGATCTCTAAAGTAATATGATGTGACAGAACCAGAAGGAAATACATGTATGACCATATCATCTCAGTTGCAGACTTGCAGTAGCCACTAGCCAGTAAGTAAATCAAGTCAAATAGAGGGACTGCAAAGGATATTTTTTATGCTGAAATCAAGTGCAAGACTTGGCTCTATAGCCATCTGCATAAAAATAAATGGATGTCAGTGGTAAACTAGAGTGCAAAATTAATGTTAGATACCCAGAAAATCTGCAAGAAATAACTACTGTAAATCATCGTTACAATAGGTATAGGATGCAAGTGATCCCTCCCTGGCGAAACATAAGTATATCGTTGAAGGAATAATAAAGAATTTCGTAAAAAATGAAAGCAGGCTAAAGAAACACAGGACAAGGAACAGGGGAGGGGGGCAAAAGTGCATATTCAAGCAAATGGAAAGTGACAATGGAAGAAAACTATAGTTTAAGATTATATACAGTTAAACATTAAATAGGTCGAAAACATGCTCACACATTACAGCCGATTGTTGAGATCCTGAAGTTCTATGGCACAATTTTACACTTGTTTTGTACTCCACATATTCATTCAGCTTTCAAAAAACCAAAATTTTAAGTGGAAACTTTTTAAGCAAACATAATATGTGCAGGTGTACAGCATCTGGAAGCACAATGGTACACATGGTGAAAGATGAGACGATGCAGAAATGCATTACAAACTTACAATTATATTCTGTCCATCCAATTGTCTGATTTTCCAGATCATACAAGACCAGCTTGTTTGAAAGTACCAAATCTGTCAACAAAACCACTTCAGTTAAACGTAAGTTTTAATCAGAGATTTAAGAAAATACGAAAGACCTACTTTCAAGCTGACCATCCAGTTATAAATTAGTCAGGAGGTAAAACAGCCATAGCCTATCACACACGACATTAAGAGTTTTGTGAAACATTTGAAGTCAGGAAATCATTTACTGCAGTTATAATTGTAAAAATGCAAGAACTAACAACCTCATAGATTAAAAAACTAATTTTAGAGACAGCATGTCAGAGACATAACCCACAAGACTCCTAAGATAAAAAATATTACAGAGATTGGAGTACAATAGGCTAGCAAGAAGATGTACACCTAACTTTCCTAGAAGCTTAAGGAATGAATTACCCATCAAATGACTCGTCTCAAAATTATATGTATTATATGTCTGGAGAAGGAAATGGAGTAAAAGAAGGCTCAAACACAAGGTCAAGGAGCAAAAATGAACCACCAGTAAGCTGTTTTCAGTGCTGGGAGGGCATTCTCTCTCGTCCTTGATCTGACAGATGAGAGTCTGTAAGCGATGGAAAGACAGATGTGGGTCCATTTTTTATAAATAGAAGCTTGAATTAATGCCCAATCATCCTCTTACAAATACATCTAACCTCTAGTTTTAAGAACTTTCAACAAGCAATCTGAAACCTGTGACATTTATCAAATGATATTGAGATGGAATGGCATCTTGAGGGGTAGCATATATCTCATGCAGAGAAACTGGAACAAATCCTAAAAGTGGAATATAACATGACTTAAATCAATGTGAATAATCAGAACTAATTTAGTATGAAGGCCGTGTATGGGTATTAAACTCAAGACACTTGAAGGAAGGGATCCCCACTAGGTCTGCAACATTCAGCACCAGAACCCTAATTCTTGACATTTCTTTGCTATTTTACCTCCATCCCACTTAAATTATTACAGGCTGTATTGAATGAAAAATGATCCCCATTAAAATTTACAACTCCTTCTATGTACACCAAATAGAGTGACCGGACAATTGAAGGACTGAACACACCTCAAGGATTCTTATTTTGCACCAGAGAATTTCCACTTAGGTCTCCTGTGTAGGTCTCTTGTGTTTGCGGGTGTAGCCATCTTAGTTCCTTCTGTTCTAACACTAGCCAACTCATCAGTCCCTTATATTTGGCTTCTTGTTGAGTTTGATACTTTTGAACTGCTTTAAGCAGTCTAAAAGTGCATTGACTAAGCTAGTCGACTTTAGATTGCTTTCAACAGGTCAAAAGGAGCAAACTAGACAGCGAATCAAACATAAAGAGCTTAAATTGGCCAGCCTCAGAACAAAAGTTGCAAAAATGGCTACACACAGAAACATGGGGGACCAGGCCAACAAAATTACATTTAGCAACTCTTCCTTTTGAGTTTGTCCACAATCAAGTAAGCAAGTCACTTCATTCTTTGTACAGGAAAAATAACAACTCATGACGGCTTAGCCTTGCAGCCTAATTGCAAGAATAGTACTGTCACCTAACTGAAAGTCTCCTACTGAGGAAGGTCCTCTTTTTACAGGAAATTTGGTAGTGAATGTTCTCATGATACGGTTTCGTTATCGAAACAATCTTTTGCTCTTCAAAATTAACCTTAATACCCTTTTTTATAGTTCAGTTCAAATACAATTCAGCTTATAAAATGCATCTTGAAAACCTCTTCACAGTGGAAATTAATATATTCCACAAGACTAAAACACGCAACTTTTTCAGAAGCACCCTATACCACTATTTCTTTTCAGTATGGTTTGTGGTCACTAAAATGAAAATATAGAAAATTCTACAAGAGGCTGTTTCTGAATTCTGTAGGTTGTTCAAATAATGAACAAAATGGCACCTAGAAAGTATTAGATTGCTGCTGGCTGAGATATGGATATTGATTATTACGAAAATTGCAGAAGTGTCAGGAGTGCTTCAGAATTCTTCTACTGCCAACAAAGAAACAGTAAAAAAATGACCATAGCAATGTACTAAAGATAATAGTCTAACTTAGGTGATGTGCATGATGTCCATTTCCATACTAGCCTCTCTTGTTTCTCATGCAAACAATCTCCTTAAATTCTTACACCTTCAACTGCTGATCCCAGAATTTCCTTCTTCCGTGTATCCTAAGTCACTCATCTTTTACTTCATTGTTAAGTAGGTTCTATTTAATTCCCTGTACAAAAAGATCACAAGGGCAACCTCAAGTTCTTGTGATCGAAAGTCTTCAAGTAGATGATAAATTCTCATATTCAAATGCCTTAAGGATTTTACATCATTTCTATACTACCCTAATATTCAAAATCAAGGAGAGCTAGGGGTGGCAAAAATGAACCCGCAATACACAGGTAAAACGAGCTTTTAATTTATTTATTTTCCCACTACGGTGGCGGCTAAAATGGGGGTCGCATGTCAAATGGGTAATTTAAAAATAGGGGTTCGGTAATTGGTTGACCGCAGGTTCCATAAAATTTAAACCTGCGGGCTTGCACTTTTCTCCCCTCTCAACCCGTGGGTTGAGATTCTAAATATACAAAGTTTCAAAAAAAACAAATAATCTCCAATTCTTATCTTTGAATTTTAAAAAATTGAACTGAAAAATATATGTTTTAAAAATTTTTACAAACAACATTCAATTTATATCTCAACCCATATGGGTTGAAACCCACATGTTGAGTGATTTTTCGACCCACGGGTTGAGCAGGTTTCAACCCGACCCCTTTTTTATCCAATAATACAACAAATCAAAATAGGTCATACCCATATTTTTTAATTACCATATTATCCGATCCTATCTGACCCATCCGCGTATTTGTCACACCTAAGGTAAGCCATTGAATATCTGTATTACCCCAGGGTCCAGTAGAAATACTAGTTTCAAATTAGGAGTGTATAATCTTTAGAACACCATCCACGACTACACAAATTTTTCATACAAATCTCTCAAATCCATAATCTTGAGATTCATGAAATTGAAGCTTCCAGACTGTACTAAATAGAAATAAGCAGCCAAAGGTAAATAATATGCATCACTGAAATACAAACCTCCAAGAAGTGTAATGTTCCTCTTGTCCGCTGAGAGGAGCCCACTGCTTTGCCAGCCAACACACATTAAACCCTCCTGGAAAATCAAGTTGATAAACATTTGGAGGGCATATGCATAAACTATTTCAAAACACCAGGCAGAGAGCACAATTTTACCAATATAATATATAACATAACCATTACTGAAAGGCCATTACTCAGAATCCAAATCACCATAATTCCATCAGTTTTTTTACGTCTGGGTCAATGTTGGTTGACATAGATGAAGAACATAGAGTAGCTGGTTGAACATGCAATATGCCAGATCAACCAAACTTCCAATCTCTAGTCAAGTACACTTAATTAAACTAAGTAATTTATTTCCTACAGTTCTAAGAACTTCAATGACAATCATTTATCCTAGTGTAATAAGCAATATCTCTTGCCATGAAATAGAAGCATCCAAATTAAACACCAATAAGTGTTGCTCGGAAATCCAACTTCAATGCCAAATCTTACTGCTGCTGGTACACAACCTAAGTTTTGCGCCATGCATGTTAAAGGATGTAGGTCATAGCAACAATCATTTAGAAATCATTCAAAAGCCAGGAAAAATAGCCATTTGCATAATTTTGCTATACAGCTCCAGTCACCACAACATGTATTATAAAACATTAGATACGCACTAGATTCCAAAATTTACAAGCGGTAGAAGGATATAGACTGCATAAAAAGTTAAGCAACCAACCATTTGCAAAGGAAATGGAAAGAAGTCCAAGGACACTCAAGTATTGTCAAATTGTCATACCTAAAAGTACCATGCAGAGCATAAATGCTACATGCTATATCACATTCACACATGCAATACAAGTATGCAACAGTAACAAACCCTTTTTCTTGTAACAGACGGTACTATATTAGCATAGATATTACAGGGACAAGTAGAGTCCAAGTCAGACAAAGGATACAATCAAAGAACATCAATCATGTATTCAAAGAAAATTAGAGAGAATGAAAGAGAATTTCAGCATCATCTCCTGAAGGGAGAAAAACAGGTAGAAAATGCTCATCTATGAATCAACGTAAATCAGTAAGTTAAAAGACTTGCGACACAATATACTTACAAATGGAAAGAGATAATCTCGTGGATAAACTTTCAGACTAAGTGAAGTTCCAAAATGGAAAGTGACGGGTGGAAATCCCTCATCAACACTGCAACAGAAGAGCGAAGGGAAAAATTCAATTAGACTATACTACCTGAACCACTCTAGTCAGGGGAAGTATCCAAAAAAGCAACCTCATATGGAATGTTAACATCAAATCTCATGATAATTCATCTCCAATATCCTAATGACCTCCAGCATAACAGGCACACATTGAATCATTGACTTCTTAGTGCAAGATATATGTCATATAAATAAAGGTCATATTTTAGTTGCAACGACAAATCAGATGTGGGGATATTAAGACATGTATTAAAAACAGCATGAGTTGTGTGCAGCTTATAATTACAATATAAATTCCAAGTAAACTAAGCTCAGATTTATTTGTAACACAAAAAAGAAATGTGGATTTATTGGGAGAGGTACCAAAAACAGTATGAGATATTGGCATTTAAAAATATCACAAAGTGAAGAATTACTCCATCATGAAGAAAAAATGTTTTATTGTCATGCCATAACCAAGTTAGTAATGCACCAGAAATAACCCCATTCATGTTAACTTCATCAAGCCAACTTGCTTAACCATACTGTCTTGCAAACCAATATAACAATTAAAGAGGACTTAATTTTACACTTGTAACTCAGTTTAAAACTCCAAAAAACAAACTCCATACCTACTGCAATAGATTGATCAAAGAGAAGCACCCTCCAATAATTAAGTAACTGGCTTCATGATTTGTCAATGTCAAATCACCATTTTGTCCATACCCACTATTACTTAAGTTTTCATACGCCTGAACTTTACTATGATGATATTCACCTTCTATTCCCATCAGTCTTAACAAAAATATTTACAGATAGCAAGCTACTTATGAGTGCAATGGTTATCAAATTTTGTTGTATTCGAGGCATTTTGTATATCACATTATGATACCTCAAAGCCACAAAGAATAACCATATGCATGTGGAAGTGACAGATATAAATGAATGCGAGGTATTTGAGAGAATTTGTTAACAGAAGTCACAGAAATGAAGACAGTTTCTATGTTGCATCGTGAAACCTAAAAGCCTCTACAAAGTAAAATGGATATGATAGACTTTATAGCAATAACTATAACAATTTTGCTACAGTATTGCTCAATTTATAACACAATTAATAGAAAATTAGGTACAGAAACTTAGACATCCAATGGTACCAGCATTTTTTTAAAACTTCTGATGCATGAACTTGTTTTTTACAGAAACACATGCATACACTCCACAAATTAACATTTCTTCCAAATGAGACGCCTTTTCATGCTCACCCTTCATCATGACAACTTAGTTTCACCACAAATAAAATGAAAATGTCAATAAAAACTGCGTGAGCAACAAAATGAGATGGTTACATAAATCAAGACTATACCTTTCAGAGTACTCAAAGCATGTATAATCATCATGAACTGGTTGCAGTCTCATATTAGATTGTGAGGATAGTATCTACAAAATGTTTTTAAAATAATAATAGTACATTAATAGAAATGATAGGACACATGCAGCCTCAAACAGATGCACGTAAGGAGTTATATCAAGAAGATAGGATATACCGTTAAAACTAGTGTCCGATAAATGTCTTCTGGGAAATAAGCCAAAGTTGTACCACTGTCAATTATTGCCCCTGTATTATTTCCATGCATGAATAACTCTTGGGAACCATTTAGCACAGTGTGACCAACTTCAATTCCAGTCATATTGACACTGTAATGCGGCCTAATATAGTTCAGCAAAAAACTCGTATCAGTTTAATCACAGCGGATGACAATAAAGTAAAAAATACCAAAAAATATAATAAATATCTCAGAGAATATAATAATTATCAGTTTAAACAGTGATGCACGTTGAACTGTAATGGCATCTTAGCAAAGGAAAGAAAGAAATTCCTAACATGGCGTACAGGATGCATCAGGGTCTTATTTCTAAGGTAAGGGTTCAAAATATTAAGAGTCCTTTGATCCTGGGCAATGAAAGGAAGTTTGATTTCCACTAAAAACCAGTGTACTTGTGAATATCCTACATTGCTGAGATTAACATATCCTTTTTTTATTTTGTGGATATGCATCTCTAAATTTTTGTGGTCCTTAAGGATTGGTGGTCTCATACAGGTTGGACTAATTTTACTATTCTGTAAACCAGTAGCCATTGTTGTCTCCTGCGGTACAAGGGCATATGCAAATGGGGACAAGTAGCTTCTTTTTCTTCAAGAAATAAGAGACTTTATATATTTACTCACAACTGTGAAAATATTCCCACTCATCTTTATAAATACTCCCTCTTTCCAAGCCAAAGGAAATCATTCACGCTTTTGCTATAGGTAAGATATACTCCCTCTGTCCCAGAATAAACTTTCTAATTTGACTTGTAGAAGTCAACTGCGTCAACTTTTAACCACTAATATATTATTTTGTGTATGTAAAAAAATTCTGAAAAAATAATAGTTCGAAAATATATATTATGGTGAATCTAAAAATATATCATATAATAATAATCTTACATATATATTAAGAGAATTTAATGGTTAAAATTTGTATAGTTTGACTTCAGAAAGTCAAATTAAGAAGTTTATTCTGAGACGGAAGTAGTGTGTGTATATAGTGTGTGTGTATATATATATATATATAGATATTAGTAGTTAAACATAGAAGAGTTGACTCCAAAAGTCAACTAGGAACTTTTGACTGAGACTGACGAGGTACAAATTATCTTCCTATATGCATATCCAAACAATATCTTGTGATATGCCACCAGAATCAAACCATAAAGCCAAAGGCTGTTCCCTAACATAATTTTTTGAAACCATGCATAATCTCAAGAGCTCTCTGAAATTATTACATTA
>JAULKJ010000003.1:3235203-3245778 GCA_032355405.1 Rubia balearica
GAAATTAAGATAAAATTTTTGGGTTGTATGAATCGGGTTATAAACTTTATAACTACTACATGTTGTATAATAAAATTTTAATATTGCAACTAAGACTTTTTACCTTTTATTATTTTGATTAAACCCCGTCTTTCCCTAAGTCTATGGAAAGACCGTCTTCCCAAGACTTTGCCTTTTAAAAATACAAAAAAAATAATATGATCATCGAACTGAAAATTATAAGCATCAGCAAAAAAATAGTAGAATATCAACTAAAAATCATAAAACATCGACTAAAAAATTGCAGCAAAAAATATATTAAAAACAAATAAAATAGCAAACAATATATTAAAAATCAAATAAAAATCGAGAAAATTTTTTATAAAAAAAACTTCGACTACAACTAACAAAAGTCAACTAAAAATCATAAAACGTCAACAAATCTTAAATTATCAATTTTTAATAGAAACTATAAATCAACTAATATCAACCAAAAACTAAAAATATCAATTCCTATCACCTAAACTTCACCCAAAAAATGAAAAACATCAACATAAGAAAAAAATACTGCAAAAAAAATCAACCTATGTCAACCAAAACTATAAAAATTAACTCGTATCACCTAAAACTCACCGAGAAAATGAAAAACACCAACATGAGAGGGGAAAAAGCAAAAAATATCAACCCATATAGCCCCAAAAGAACTACAAAACATTGATGCATATCAGTTAAAACTCACCTGGAAAATGAAAAATATCAACATGAGAAAAAATAAAATTAAATCATCAATAAAAAAATTACGGTACCTTAAGAGTATAAATTATTCACTCAAAAAATCATAAAAACTCAGCATTTTTTTTAAAAAAAACTACAATTTTCAACCTATATCACCAAAAAGTTACAGACATCAACTCCTAACACTTGAACTTCATTGGAAGAATGAAAAACATCAGCATCAGATAAATAACACTACAAACATCAACTCCTATTACCGTACTTCAGCCGAAAAATGAAAAACATAAACATGAGAAAATATTTAAAAACTACAAATATCAATCTATACCACCTAAAAATGAAAAACTCAACTCATATCAATTAAACCTTACCAGAATAATCAAAAACATCAACATAAGAGCAAAAATATCTACAAACATCAACAAAAAATATAGTACCTCCAGAATAAAAAATCTTTTAAAAAAAATTAGTGAGATTTGAACCTTGGTCACTAACCTCAAAACCTTGAGAAATAATCACTACACCAGGGACTCTTATTAAACATACACTCAGTCAAATAATATTAAACATCAGCATATATCAAAAACATAAATTCTCCAAAAAAAGGTCACGGTGAGTCTTCATCCCCTGACCTCAACATCTAGAGTTCTAACCACTAGACCAACTAACATTTCTGATCACATACTCAGTCAATAAATATTAAACCTCAACATATCACTTCGAAAAAAAACAAAATTAAATCTCACCTCTTAAAGACCGAAGCTCAAATGTCGTTCGTCTGCCGACCATCAGCCGTGGTCGTCCAACGTCCGCCGATCTCGCGCGTGGCTACACACGCTCATCTTCTTCTCCATAAAGCACGTGGATCTCACACGCCTAACACAGACACCGCTCGTCGTCGCCTAGCTCGCCTCGCCGTAACTTGGCTTGCTTCATCGTCGCCTGGGTTTCCCACTGCCGACTAACAACAACTGGCCATTGAAGCACTGAAACGGAGGTAGATTCACTGCAAATCGGGGGACCCATCGTCAAAGTGCCGAAGCAGAGGCAGATTCACCGCACCGAATTGCCGGAGAATCGCAGTCGTAGAGGCAAAGCTTGCGGATTCCCGTGGTGTCGAAGCGGAGAATTGGCAGGGAATTAATGTAAATCGATAGAGAATCACTGCAAATCAGAGGAGAAGGAACACCGACGAAAACCGGCGGTTTTGTGACGAAAACGGAGGTGGGCAGTGGAAATCTGGTGGAAACCGAGGGGAAACTGGTGGACAAAGCATATTGGTGAAATCCGGCAAAAAATCGGCGAGATTTTGACATCAGGTGGTGGTTACCGGCGTCAAGTGGCGGCTTCCGATCGACGGTGATATTTGCATAGTAGGTCCCTCAATTTATCAGCATATTTTTAAAACCCCATCCCAAATGAATACTTATAATTGCACAGTAAACCCTGGTCTAAAGCTTAGACTGTCTAAAACAAAATTTTGTGATTTATTTATATTATGAGTAGTCTTAATTATTTTTCCATGCCTTAAATTCCATAAAGACAAACATATCTAGATTTATTCTTTGCTTTTGTTTTTCAACTTTCCTTTGTCTATTTAAAATGAAATTCTTTTCTTTTGGGCGATTGAAAAGCTAAATCAGACACTCACCCGACAAATGGAATATGAACGCGGCGTGGATGCATGTTGCATGCAACCTTAAGTTATCTTGATAGCTGGTCAATTTATGATCAGGGTCAGATTCACTCAACAAGATTAGTACTCTCTTTATATTCTTATTTATAATACTCCCTTCGTCCCACTTCAAACTGCATACTTTTGGTTAATTTTCTCAGGTCATGTTTGACCATTAATAACTTTAATTACGAATATTAATGGTATATTAAAATTTAATATTTAGAAACTAAATCGACATAGGAGTCTAACAATATCTTAGATGATGATATTAGAGTCTATATACTAATTGAAATTTATGGTCAAGCATGATCTGAGAAAGTTGACTAAAAAGTGTGCAGTTTGAAGTGGGACAGAGGGAGTAGCATATTTTCTTTCTTTTTTTGACATCTTTTAAAATTATATTTTATATTTCTTAATTCAATTTTAAAAGTGACCTTATTAAGAAGATAGTAAAAATTGTATAATTTTTTTAAAAAAAATATAAGGGCAAAGTCTTGGGAAAATTTGTTTATCATAAACATATGAAAAGACGGGTTGAATTAGATTTATACAAAGATTAAAGATATTAGTTGCAATATTAAAAATTTATTATGCAACGTGTGATAGCTATAAGTTTATGATCCGATTAATACAATTTAAAATTTTCTTTTAATTTCTTTTAATTTGCAATTTAAACAAGAGTCTGTCTCTTGAAAGACGGTCTTTCCATAAATTATGGAAAGACCAAGGTTTAAACTGCAAATTTGAAGAAATTAAAATAAAAATTTTGGGTTGTATTAATCGGGTCATAAACTTATCACTCCTACATGTTGCATAATAAAATTTTAATATTGCGACTAAAACTTTTTACTTTTCTATAATTCTAATTCAACCCCGTCTTTCCATATGTGTATGGAAAGACGGTTTTTTCCAAAATTTTGCCATACTTATAATAAAAATATATTATATACAGGAAAAAAAGTATGTGTACTTAAGAGCATTTACATTGGGGGTGTGGGCAGGGGTGGATATATGTGTATGCATGCTACCCCATGGTAAAAAAAATAGGGGGTATTAGTGTTTGGTTACCCCATGTAAAAAAATTTTTACCATTAATATTAAATATATTTATATATATATTAGTGGTTACCCGTTGAAAATTTTTTGGATTCGCCAGTGGGTGTGGGAGAGAGGAGATTGGTGAGTGAAGGGCTACAATGGGGGGTTTTGGTGAGTGAGGGTGAGAGAAGAGAGGAGTACTCAGGAGGAGGGGAGCCAAGCACCCTCCAAAACTCTCCCAACTCATCACATGGGTGGGTCCCCCCATTGTGAGTTAGATATTTTAATGAGATAAGTTTTAAATTCTAGTTCAATAGTATTGTGTCATGTGTCTTTATAATTTGTAATTTTGCTCTAACGGATTTAAATGGGAAAAACCCAATCAACTTCAAAAATAATATAATTATAAAATGACACCAAAATACTTTTTTTTAAAATCCTCTATAAATAGAGATCGATATTGATACATTTCTCACCCCTCTTCCAAATTCTATTTTCCTCTCATTCATTGTTACGAAATTTTTTGTAATTTGTTGGTTTGATTTGAGTTGTTGAAAATTGATTCACCTAATTCAAATTTCAATAATCAATCGACAAACTCAAATTTATTGAATACATAAAAATATATATTTAAATATATAAATAAATATACATCATATTCAAAATATATATGTTGTAGTAAATATTATATTGTAGAAATATAAAAATGTGTGAAAAGAAAAGGAAAATAATGTGGGGACAATAATGATGGTGTGGAATTGAGTTACGATTGTGGAGTTTAATTGGAGAGGGGGGGTTTTGGTGAGTGCAGTTGAGGAGATGGAATGATTATATTCTTTAAAAACTGAAAAAGTGGGAGTATTGGTGAGTTTTGATGAGTATTTATTGTAGATGCTCGAAATGATTTAAGAACATCTTTAATAGTGGTGTTTTTGGACCTGCTTGCAAAATTACACACATTGTAACAAGCCTGCTTAACGTTGTTGCAGAATCCATATCATCAGCTTCCAAACAACTGTAGCATGTGGAACCAAGTTTCCTGATGTCCGTTGCATTTAATGCTCCAAATGTAGAAGGTGTATTCTACATGTAATTTGGTTGGATCGTGTAGTATAATCCCCATATTATCAAGTGTACAATCTTCACATGCAAAAAAACTATTAAAAAAACTTATTCAAAATATATTTTTTATTTTATTTCTCGAGCATGGATAGAATCGTAAAATAATCAGTAAAATATATTTCAAAAATAAATATAGAAAAATATGCAGTGAAAATTATATAAAATTGCATTGTCTAAATTAAAAATGTAATTATAAAATTAATTAAAAACTACATCAATATGCTATCATGACATTCCATACATAATTTAATGATTTCACATATTTGCTCATGATTTTTTAGCTCTTTCATCAATACTTGATGTATCGTTGAAGAGAAGGATAAAATCTTGTAGAAGTTCTTCCTTTTTTTTTGTTGAATGGCATCCTAACACAAAGTAACTTTTTTTAAAATGTATATCTTTTTATTCACTCCACCTCTCATCCATTACACTCATACTTTTTGTCGCCATACTTTAAAGTATAACAATAATGCTTAATTTATTAAATATTATCATTAGACGTATAACACTTATATTTAATCAAAATAAAGATGAATATTGTAAAAATGTGTGGGACATATCAAGGTACACATGATGTAGTTTATCACTGTGGGAGTGTGTAGCTTGCCACAATATTAGCTTGAAAAGATGGCATGACAAGTCAAACTACAACTGCTTATAGTTTACCATTGGAAATGCTCCAAGTGAGAGACATTTATCCTTTTATTTTTTTCGTTAGGCTTAAGGGGTCCAGTCAAATATTATTTTTCAATCAATATATTATTTAGCACTTTTTTAAAACTCAAAGCTATTTAGCCCTTACGGCTAAACTCAAGGATCATGATGTGTTTATCCCTAAATCTAATAAAATACCACCTGATAATATTCTTGCGTACAATAATAATATAAAAAATATTATATGTAAGGAATTAAATTGGTGAGTTTGGACAATCACTACCTATTTTACAAACTTCCAGCGAGCTTCATAAATTGCTTGAAAGAATTAATGGTAAAGTTGTTGGTGATCTCATGGCCCTTTCTCCGCTTTCTAGTTGCTTGAGACAAAGTATCGTGGATTACCATTTTTCATGTTGATGGAACACTAATGAGAAAAATCAAACACCATTTTCATTTTTATTCATTCAAATCCCTTTAGTTACAA
This sequence comes from Rubia balearica, assembly GCA_032355405.1. NCBI lineage: Eukaryota > Viridiplantae > Streptophyta > Magnoliopsida > Gentianales > Rubiaceae > Rubia > Rubia balearica. The sequence goes on from JAULKJ010000003.1 coordinate 3,240,897, forward strand.
GTGCTTTCTAAAGTGCTTGTGTTTCAATGAAGGTTGAGATCATCGAGAGGTAATGTTGTTAACTTTCTTTCCAGATTAAACAAGCAAGTGTAGGATTTTATGGAGAAATGACTCAAATGAGTATGATTTGGGACACCACAACAGTGCAATATTTAGTATAATATGATGGTGAAAATTTGATAAATTATTAATTAAGCTATGTGATGTATATAGAGCCCAAGAGACAAGTCTAAGGCCAAAACACATACAATAGCCCAAGACCTTAGTTGAACTACTTCAAATCAAACAAAGACAATGAAAACAGTGCAATATTTAGTATAATAAGATGGTGAAAATTTGATAAATTATTAGTTAAGGTATGTGCTATATATAGTGCCCAAGAGACAAGTATAAGGCCAAAACACATACAATAGCCCAAGACCTTAGTTGAGCTATTTGGACTCAAACGAAGACAGTATTGAACCTGGTTTAGTGGTAAGCCACACACTATAATTGAGAGGTTCATAATTCAAAACACACCTCTGTCAAGAATTGTGAATATTAGCGCAATTTCTTGATGGGGATTACCCAGATTCATGGGACTGTATCGGTGGTTCCCGCTGTGGTTTTCCAATCTACAGGTGGTCGATGATGGTGAGATCATGGTGATTCCAATTTTGGTGGCAGTGGTTCGTTGGTGGTGCGGCGTTTGGGTGTTCTTAAGAGGGTGTCCAGGCTCCATGAGCTTCTATAGATTCAATGGTGTGGTGTCTTTCAATAGATTCAATGGTGGTGTCTCCTAGTTAGGTCATAGATTAGGATATTAATATGTAATTTGGTTGCTTGTATGTAATCTTTAAAAAAAACAGAATCAAATAAAGACACGAGATTCATGGATACATGATGCGGGAGACAGAGTCACAACGAACCTTGATGGCCACGAACACAAGAATTGTAATTAACCAATATACCCGAGACGTATGTCATTTGGTCACCATGAGGGCCACAATCACCACGAACCAGAAACCAAATATCACGATTATTGCAACAACCCTCTAGACCTATAAATAGAGAAGACGCCGAGAAAGTAAGAGATGTTGTAGAAGCCCTGAAAAGACGTACCCTCAAGGAAATATATTAAGTTAAGCATCAAATCCTTTTTCCTCGAAACCAATTTGTGGCTTTGATTGTAGGACTCATGGCATGGATCTATAACTCGCTAGACCTATAAATAGAGAAGACACCAAGAAAGCAAGAGATGTTGCAAAAAACCTGAAAAGACATATCCTCAAGAAAATATACTAATTTAAGCATCAAAACCTTTTCCCTGGAACCAATCTGTGGCTTTGATTGTAGGACAGGGCATGGAGCACCGACATGCAGGCGCTTCTGATCACTGCCACTATCTAAAAAAAGCCAGTCACATCATTGGCACCACTGTTGGGACAACCTTTCTTTTTAAGTTATAGTAGTCATTGGGAGTGGCAGGAGTCGAGTGCAGAGCCAGCTATCACCGAGACGTACACCTAGCCGAAGGACACCAAGGAAATACAGCCTTGAACGTGTATCAGTTAAAGTTAAAGGAGAAGAAAATAAGGTGTAACCCCCAAGCGACAAAAGGAAAAGTAAGCATTCACAACGTCCCTAAAAGCCAATAGGGAATAACTTCACACGCGATTTATTAATGCAATTGTAGATGAATTGGACAGTTGAAAGACATTTGCTATCAAGACCAATGGCAGATCCTATGCTTTATGTACAGTTTAATTATATTTTTTATAAGTTTTAACGGTACAAGTGTTTTCAATATTACACACATCAAAGGTTGATTTTCATCAGCATTAAAAAAGTTCATTAATTGTACAACTTTTCACTTTAATCATCAATCAACATTCTAAAATTTAAACTTGCTAGTTTTCAGTATTTATTCAAACTTATCAATTTTTTAAATTTTTAATTCTTTATCTCCTAATACAAGTACTGGATGATTTTTTTTTTATGTTTATAAATAGTAAAATTGAGATATATGTGCACTAAATAAGAAATTGGAATAAATGCACTCAAAAAATAAAGAGGGGATATAATTTTAAATCACAAATAATTTTAAAGTTATTTCAACAATTTTTTTAAAAAAAAACTTTTTTTGTGATGAGACAATAGAGGCAATGAGCATACAGTACAAGTAACCTGGCACATTACCTTGCAATATTAAATAGCACACGAATAAAAGGTTGACCAATACAACCTAATGTGGATCGTTTCAAAAGAAAAATAGAAAGCAGGGAGGATCACCCAACGGATCTGCATTCTGAAAACAGCAAGTGTTACACTTATTTACATTCACGTTTTCAGTTTCAAGTGTTAAACCATCGACAGAAAACAAGCATCCAGGTGATGAAACTGCTACTACATCACTACGAACCAACATTTAGACAACAATTACTATTTAATCATTTTCCCAAGTGAGTTAAAATCCTGCTAATCAATGCCGTTTTTGCTCCAGTAACAGGGAGTTTGTTTGCCGTCAAGTAGTATTTCAGCTCTGCCACGGTCAAGTCCTTTAACTGCCAAGAAAATGATGTACCAACGTCAAGAAAATAATGAAAATTGTTTGCTAATTTCCAGTTTAAGAACTCATGGAAGAATTCAGCTATGGAGCAAAGCCCTCCTCTTCTAAGCATGATATGACTGAACCATAAAAAAATGGGAAGCAATTTGGACATCATACTCCATCGCGTAACAACAATCTAGGCTCTAGCAATCTTACATATGAAGTGCAGTGCTTAAAAATCCTCTAAATACCTAGGAACATATCTCGGGGGTATCACTCTGATTAGATTAAAGCTGTAAAATTCATTAATAGATGACAAACGCAGGACACCTTAGTTGGAATAAAAGAGATCAGTTTAGCATTCAGTTGATCTAAACTCACCTTTCCATCATCTGCAAGTTCTGACCAGTCATACTTTGCATACTCCTTATTTGCATTTTCAGCCGTTGCCTTCCGCTTTCTAGAGGCCTCCGTAATTTTCCCACTACTAGCTAAATCACTCTCATCATAGTTTTCCCCATAAACAGAAAGCTTGAATTCTTCTAATGCTTTAACAATACCAGGTCTGCAAAAGAGTGCCGGGTCTTATATATCAACAGTAGCCAGGCTGAAAAGATAAACAGAACAAGAAAGCAATCCTGATGATCCTTAACAGTAGCAAGAAAAATTTAATGGCTAAGAATCATCTAGCACCTCGCCATGCCTTCTTCATCAGGAACTGTCTCGTCCTTGACTTCAGGCATCTCATCCTCATCAAGTGCTAGAGCTTGCAACACAGCATAATGCCTCTGCAAGGCTACAAGACAAGCTTGAACCAAACTTGCAAAAACATCCTATATATAGCCAATCCTATTGATTTTTAAAAAAAATAAAAATGAAACCCTACCAGACCTTTTTTGCTATTTTGCATTAAACAAAATAACCATATGAGTAAATTTGATCATCTATGTAAGCACGGACACTTGAGAACCCAGTTAAGTCTCACAATCATATTTATTTTATAAACAAACTATATTGTTTTCAGTGCACCAATCAACTCTTAAAAACGCTATTAGGCAATCACTCTGTCAAACAAGCGTACAAGGTGTAGCCTTTATCTGTGTGTCTTTGATGAAAGTAGTAGCATTCGAGCCATTATAAGCAAAAAAACAAAATGCAGCTCAAGATTGTCCCAGAACTACTTTAATTTCATTCACAGAGATCAAAGTCTAGCAGAATACCAATAATTCTATTGAAAATCTCCCATGTTACTTTCTGCCATCCTAACAGGCATTATAATAGGCCCTTCAGAGCAAAATAAAATTCGTTTGCATATTACAAACAATGTGAACTACAAATGCAAACCAAATGTATGCTTCTTCCCTCTCCAAACATAAATTTGAAGCATGCAGATCTGCTTCAGACTTCTATGTCAAGAAGTGCAGTAATGTTCAGATATAGGATGGGTTGTGGTTGCACACCATAAAAAAAATCAATATTCATCATGTATTATCCAATCCAACTGGACAAAAAGACATACTCTACCGTTCCTCTCTAACTATCTTACCATGAAAAAAGTCACTTTTTTAAGTCGCTGAAATAGCTTAAAAATGATTTGTGGACTAAAAATTATTTCATTTTTATTTTTCACATTCAATTTTATTTTTTGCCAAAAATGGGAGTAAAGACACTAATAAAGGAACACCAAATAAGGCAACTAAGACACTTAGGAGGACAGAGAGAGAGTATATTATAGAGCTTCAGTTCAGTTGGACAAACCAATGACAACTTGAGGTATCACTCTATCATTAATTTAAATCCAGTAGAGATAACAATTTTTTGGCCAAAAGATTTGCTCTCCATCAACTTCACGTACTTTGAAAGTAAGAGAATCCAGGATTCATAACTCAGTATGTCAGAAATCATAGCATCTGGTCACAGCACAATCGTTCTGGTTTTTGGTGATAGTTTTGGCACTTGAGAAGGTAGAGAAGCTATTCTTCACATGTTTATCCTTTTACAAATTAGTTGAATATTATTTTAAATGTTTTTTTTAACTTGGTCAGTCTAACGTTCCAGTCATTATTCCATAACCCAATGCTAAGTTGTCCAATATCTTGGTTTTTTTAATGTCGCCAGAACTGTACAACCTTTTCATTAGGAAAAAGAGTAATTTTTCATCCATCTGTTTCTGTCAACGTGCATTAAATATTTCGTAATGATTCTTCAGACCCCTCGCTGACCAAGCATGCAAAACAAACATAGATGTGCATTTCTTTGCTACAGTAGATCCAGCATTCCAACATACCAGGATTTGAAAATTGGCATACTGAAAAATCTTTCAAGTCAACACGTCGTACTAAAGGAATGGCC
>JAULKJ010000003.1:3287861-3301257 GCA_032355405.1 Rubia balearica
TTGGAATTACCTTGAACCTCACTAACCTTGCCATAGTTGGCAATCTATTCCTGCAGAACATCCATAGAAAAATTTTTTGTTTTGGCTGGATTCTAGCCTTCCAAAGTAACTTTGATCTGAAATCAGATTGTAATCCTCCCTTCTTTATGTTATAAGCCTTCCTGATGCAGAAATGATTCCTCCCATTTACGCAGCTTCCCAAACTGTCCCCCATCTGGTTCTTCAGTCTTGTTAGTGTCTTCCAACCCCAACTGTGGGTATCTGATACCTTGTATGCCTTGAACTCCTGTCCCATTAGGTAATAAGCGTGAACCCATTTCACCCACAGAATGTCTTTCTTTGAGTATACATCCCAAATAAGTTTACATAGTGAAGCCTTGTTCCATATGGAGGGGTCCTTGATCCCCCAGCCCCCAACTTCCTTTGCTCTACACACGGTGTCCCATGCTACAGCTGTGAAACCTCTTCCTCCGTTCTCTCTCCCCCAAATGAAATTTCTGCACAGCTCCACTATATCATTGTGTATACTTTCAGGTAATCTGAACACATTAGTCCAGTATCCAGAGATGCTGAGTAAGACTGAATTTACCAGTTGCACCCTTCCTGCATATGACAGGTTCCTAGAATCCCATCTTTTCAGCCTCAACCTGATTTTGTCTAATAGAAACTCACAGGTTCTTGCATTCCACCTTACAGAGTCCAGGGGGAGCCCTAGGTAGTGCAAAGGGAGCTCTCCTCTATTGAAATGTACTATCCCTGCCAATAACTCCTTTTCCTCCTCACTCATTTTAGAAAAATACACCAGTGATTTACCTTCATTTACAGCCAGTCCAGAAGTTTCCTGGAAGTCTGACAGTGTGTCTCTGATACCCTCCATCGAGGTTTGATCTGCAGCACAGAAGATCAGAAGGTCATCTGCAAAAAGGAGGCTATGTATCCCCACTTTCTGGCACCTTTGATGGAAACCAATTCTCTTCTCATAGTATTGAAGATCCAACAGTCTTGTTAAATATTCCATACACAGAACAAAGATTAGGGGGGAGAGAGGGTCACCCTGTTTGACCCCTCTCTTCCCAGCAAAAGGTTCTGAAATGTTTCCATTAATTGATAAACTGAAGGAGGAGGAGGTAATGCAGTACCTGATCCATTCTAAGAAAGCACCTGGGATTTTCAGTAGCTTCAGCCATCCAAAGATAAACTCCCAGTTGAGACTATCAAAAGCTTTGGATATGTCTATCTTGATCAAACAGCTTGACTTTCGATCTCCACGTTTGTACTTATGTAACAGTTCTTGTGTCAGCAGGATATTATGGACAATGTTTCTTCCTCTCACAAATGCTGATTGATTATCAGAGACCAATATAGGCAACACCTCTCCTAGCCTGTAACATAGTATTTTTGTCACCACCTTATATATGATCGAGCAACATGAAATGGGTCTGTAGTCTGCTGGCTCCTGTGGCTGCACCTTTTTTGGGATAAGGCTTATAATGGCTCTACTGAAGTCTTGTGGAATCTGGTCCCCTCTGAAAAAACCCTGCACTGCTTTTGTCACTCCATTTCCAATAATGCTCCATGCTTCTTTGAAAAAATGACTGGAAAACCCATCATGCCCGGGGCTCTTGCTAGATTTGATGCTCTTCAAAGCCTTGTAAACCTCCTGATCAGAGACTGGTTTAATCATCCTTACTTGTTGCTGCACTGTTAGCACTGATCCCCTACTGACTACCTCCTGATTGATCTTCCCCATCTGTTTCACTTCCTTTCCAAAATGTTCCTTGAAGAATGATACCAGCTGGTCTTCGATGTTTTTCCTTCCTTGTATGATTCTTCCCCCCTCTTGCAGTGTTACTATGTGGTTTCCATAGGTTCTGGACTTCAACATTGAGTAGAAAGTTCTTGTTGGCCTATCCCCTTCCTGTTTCCATTTTACTTTTGCTCTCTGCTTCAGGAACCTGTATTCTGCCTTAGCCATTTTAATTGCTTCCCTCCTGCTATGTGCTTCCTTTTCCTGCTTGCTAACTGAACTCGGGTCATCAGCTAGATTCTTTTGGTCCTCTTCCCATCCTTCCTTTGCCATCAATGCTTTCTTCTCAATATCAGAGAATTCAGTTCTGTTAAGCTTTCTCAGGGGTAATTCCAGTAATTTCAATCTCTCATACAGTTGAGACAGGTTTGACACATCACTAACCTCCCAGACCGCTTTAACAATGGGGATGAACTGCTTTGACAGAGTCCACATGTTGAAGAATTTGAAAGATTTTGCTTTCCTCCTCTGTGCCTTTTGAAGTGTCAGAATGAGGGGATAATGATCAGATGAACTCTCTATCATCACCTGGCATACTGATTCTGTGAGCTGCTTGATCCATGCCTCATTTACCATTGCCCTGTCTATCTTACTATAGATCCTTCCCTCAGCTGCTCTTCTATTACTCCAAGTGAAACTTGGCCCCATTGTCTTTACCTCGACTAGGTTCTGTTGGTTTGCCACAGTTTGGAAGCCATCTAGTTCATGCTGTTGGATTGAGGCTCCCCCTATCCTGTCCCCATAGTCTAAAGGTGAGTTAAAATCCCCCACCACCAGCCAAGGTTTGTCTTCATGATTTAATCCTGCCAGGAAAACCCATAAACTCTCCCTATCTTTTGCCTGACTATTTCCATACACCATAGTAATATAGCAGCATACATTCATCTCCTTCAGCCTTACTTCCATATCTATCCACTGATCACCTTTCTCCAGTATTTTTGTTTCAAAATAATCACCTCTCCATGCTACCCAAATTCTACCAGTATTTACAATACAGCTATTTGTTTCCAGTTTCCACCCAAGCCCAATTTTGTCCCATACCTTCCCTTCATTTTCCTTTTTTACTTTAGTTTCCAAGAAACCTATGAATCCTACCTGGTTCCTTTCACAAAAGTTTTGAATCTGTTTCTGCTTCACTCCACTGTTTACCCCTCTAAGGTTCCAAGCTAGGATCTTACTGGCCATAGGGTGGATCAGAAATGAGGTTGAATAAATTACCTCCTGTGTTTCTCCTTTCACTGCACTCAGGCTGATCCCTGAACTGCAGCATCAGGTCATCTGGTTCCTCCTTTTCCTCCATCAGGCGTGCTCTACTCCTGACTTGTCTGAACTCCCCTTCCTCCTTTTCCTTCCCCTTCAGTTCCTTTTGTGCTGGCTCCTGTATTGGCTGACTTTCCACTTCTTTTCCCACCCTACTTGTGTCCACCTGCTTTTGCCCCTTTTTTGTATCAGGCTGTTTGGGCACATACACCTGTTTAGGGATTGGTTTCCTCTCCCTCTTCCTGCATTCAGCCCCATCATGCCCAATCATGTTACAATAACTGCATAAGCTAGGCATCCATTCACATTTTATTTCCTGGTTCTGTACAACATCATTTTCATCCAGGAAGGGTATTGAGGCCGGGATCTTTTTCCCTAGTTCAACTTCTACTAAGACCCTAGCAAAATTCATTCTCTCCACTTCCTTTGTAGCCTTGTCCAGTTTGAGGGGGGTTCCAATAGGGCTCAGGATGATGCTCAAAATTTTTGGCTTCCAGTAAACAACATCTAGCTTAGGTAACTGCAGCCACACTGGTACAGTTTTGGGAAGTTCCAAGTCCAGATTCTGGGTCCAAGGTTGGATAATTACAGGCTTGTTATCAAATAAAACTACTCCCTTGTCTATCACCTGGTCTCTTTCAGTTTTTAGGCCAAACCTAACCAAGAAGACCCCTGGCTTTGCCATCCACACTTTGTCAATCTTGTGTTCTTTCCATACCCTCCGGAAAAAACCATTCATAACCGTGAACGGTGGAAACGCACCCAGAATTTTGCACACCACGGTAGTTTCCCAGGTCATCCTACTCTGCTCTACATCCTCCTTACAAACCTTACCCATTACCAAACCATCAACTTCAAGGGGGGCATAGAATCTTACCTCGTCGTCTTCTTTCTGCTCGAATAAGGAGGTCCACGGAAGAACACCCTCCTTCCTATCTCCCCATGGTATCCTGGTCTCAGTGGTGACCACCACAGAATGAACTCCATTCCCTTTTGAGGTGGGGGTAGTCGCTCGGCTTTTTGAGGCGTGAATAGTTCACCAACCCTGCAAACTGCTTCCGTGACTAATTCCTTACCCGTTGCCGACTCATCAATGTTCTCCGGTTGGTCCTCCACATCTTCAAGAACCGTCTCCATTCCTTTGACATGAGAATGTTGCTTCACTACAGGGAAATCGAGTAAATTGTTTTTTATGGGGGTTTGGTGTGTTTCATAGATTATGCAGTTCCTTTTTGCTTGAAGTTTCTTCTTCCCGCTGGATCTTCCCATTTCTGGGGATCGAAATGTAATCAAATCGATCAAACACAGCTGGAAGTAAAACTGGAAGCAGAAGGGGATTCACATAGTGGACGGTGTTCGCCTTCACACCCTATCAATGTGAGAATTATCGCACATGAGATTTGTGGCTGAATGACTAGTTGTTTTCCTTGTACCCACCTTCCCAATGTGCTTTTGCTTACGTTCATTGCAACTACAAATAACCTTTTAGTTATCTATTGTAGTGGAACTGAAAGTACCATAATTTCGTCGATATTAATGTGTGACTACCCTTTCTTCCATTCCACCTTTTTGTTTAGCTTAAATTGCATGCCTACCCGCTTCTGGTTTCTTTGCGGGACAGCCAATCTAGTGACTGTTCTCAGTAAAATGCTCCACTGGCAGTTTCGCGATGCTTGTTGCATGGCATCTTTTCCCCCCACGTTCTGCAACAAAAACAAACTCAGCTGGCTGCACTCGACCTCGCTCAACTAGTGCATCGGTTGAGTTGTGACGTTGGAAGCACAAGCACCTTCCATTTTCGATGCTGCTGCTTGTATTATTTTCAATAGTGCAGACTTGGGTTGTTATATGTGGAACCAAGACCAAGTCCAATCCTTTTCTAGATCATTGTACTTATTGGCAAATGTAAATAGTGCGGTCCATGTATTTTTACTCATCAATATAATTTTATGAGAATTTTATCCTTTTTTTAAGGGTCCACTTAATTTTCTTTTGATGAAACTCAAATGATTTCCCAAAACTTTAGGTAACAGAACCCATGCGCATAATTTTTTGGGTAGAATGATTAACCCCTAATGAGAGCTAAGTTACAGTTTTTACATTATAAAAAAAGGCACTTCGTCATTACATTAACAATCCAATCACTTCGGTCACCAAAAACTAACTCCTTCAAATTCAAGTGTCATCGGTAAAAGACAGGCAATGTTAGTGGGCAGAGAATGTATGAAAAAAGAAGTCTCTCTTACTACAAGGTTGCATAGCATAATAAACTCTAAGCACCATGTACACTATAATCGGGAAGGACTAAAACTAGAGAGAAGGCAACCAATGCGTAAAGCAAAGTCGCCTCTAACCGCTCCAGCTTGGTTTTACATACACATCCAACTTCGGAACAACGCTAATATATCCTACCAGAACCGCTTTCATTGCTGATAATCCAACCCCCCAGCTGAAACAAGCTTCGATTTTCAGAGATCCTTGTGGTGGCAATGTCATCAAGTTTAGACCTATCCAGGTGCAACTGCTTGCAGCCGAACGGAGTATTTCACCAGCCTGAACTGGTTTTGATCCACTAATTGAACTTTGTTTTTCCATAACAGAGTAACAATCCTTGGTTGCACCACTCAAACTCCGGGAGTTCGCTTCCTCTCCTTGATGGAAAAGAAGCTCTGATGGTCCACAGAATTGTCTAACCGGCTCAATTCCGGCTACTCTGTGTTCGAACTCTGTCTATTATCTTTTGCATTCCAGATAAATCTTGTGCATAACTAACAACCTGAATTCCAAATTAACCATTAGGCACACTGTGAACCTTGGAGAAGCTAAAACAGCAGTCCAAAATTAGCATAGATAAGAGGAAACTGGTCTAAGGCCCTTGAGATGGTGCTATATAGTAAGTACCACTCATATGCTCTGCATAACCACTACAAAACCACAAATGGACTGGATGTCACAAGCAGCAAACCTGAGAATCTGTTTGAGTATCAGTAAAGCGATAGTAATCTGCTGTTCTAACATCCTCTGGAGGGTTCTCGATTTGATCATTCCTGAGGGAAAAAGACATAAATATTTAATATACACTTCTATTATACTTCATAATTATCATAATACACATATTTTAGTACATATATCAGGCTAACTTCTAGTTGAAATATTTACCAATTTATAACACGTACACATACACTATAGAAAAGAAACAACACATTTGAATAAAATCATACACTAGTTTGAAAATTTAGGACAGCCTAACAAGTGCAACAAAATTCTAGTAGAATAAATTTTCACTATATATAGATATGCTGTCAAAGCAAACCGAGCATAAACAACGAAACTTCAATTGACCAGAACTTTAAAAAAACATCAGAAAAATAATTCATCAATGAAAATTCAGTCTTCACAACAGTGTTAGGAAGGAAATATGGTTGATAACCAAGTGTGTATATAATGTATCAAATGAAACTATTATAAGAAAAAGAAGAAAAAAATGGTCCAAACTCATAAGCAAAATACCTGTCATTCACCAATGATTCTATTTAACAGGTTCACCAGATAAAATGGACGTATATAAATATGCATAATGCACAGTAGATGTTAGTACATGAGAAAACGTGAATATGCTAATATTACTTGTGCTGGTTGGCTCTACACTCCTCACATAGGAATCACATCTCTGTATAACCTCACCATTTATTAAATCTCAGTTTGAGCTGTAACTCTAAAACTCAGAAGCCTGGATGATTCTTGTCTGCAGAAACTTTTCCCGGAGATTTATAAATGATATAGTGACGTCGAAGATAATAAAGCTGCTCATGCAGAAGCAAAAACTAACAGAAAGCATTGCATGTCATCTTGGTGATTATCAAAAATTTCACAAGCAAAAGCAAGATAATGATCACAAAGAGGTATGGAACCTGTTTATCCAGGGCTTGGGGAACGCAATATTAGATTGAAGCTCTCCATGATCATGGCCAACAACGGCAGGATCAGATGAAAAAAGCTAAGAAAAAATAAAGGAAAAAAACAAGAAAACTTCGCAACTGAAACTTAAAGCATTCTAAATGACAAATTCAAGGATACACTTCTGCTACAATCCCCACTACTTGCAGGAGACTTCCGGTAATGAATCTGAATTATGAACAGAAAAAAATGAGCTCAGAGTCCAACATTAAGATCCTTCAGTAATATACAAAGCATATGGTAAGGAAAGTAGTCACGACCTTGCTTGTTTGCTCCAACAAGTCAATAATAGAAGCTACATCAGGAACCATGGTGGTCTCTCCTCCAACACTTTGTCTTCGGTCATCATCTGTGGAAGTCATAGGACAGTTGCCATTGATTGTATTTGACTCACATGGTAGAGCTCTTTTGCCAGCTTCAGAAATTCTTGCCTTCTTAGTGCAACCACCAGGGTTATTCAACTGCTGCACATTTGTTTTCCTTAAAGATTCAGTTTCTACTCTTTTTAATGACTGGGGCTGCTTTGGAACCATGGTGGTGTCTTCCCCTACATTTTCTGTCCTATTGATTTGAACTGGTCTCGGCCAACACTCGCCACTGATTAGATTGGATTTGCACTGTAAATCAATTTTGTCAGCCTCAGAAGTCCTACCTTTTTTAACAAACTCGCTAGAGTCATTCAGCTCATCATTTTTCTTGGTATAAAATGCAGTATCTGAAGCTTTGAGAGACGGGGGCTGGCTAGGAACTTGAAATGGATGTTCATCATATGTCACACAAACAGCTTGCTTGGAACCATTTGAGCTACTCAGCTCTTCATTTCTCCGAGTAAAAGATTGCGATGAAAGAGTTCTAAGTGACTGGGATTGGCTTGTTATTTGAGATGAATTTTCATCAAACGTCATCCCAATGGCTTGGGTGGAAAATTGGGTGATATTACAAGCTCCTTCACGGTCTTGAGAAGTGATTTCTCTTGGACAAAAAGGACCTGGAGCAACAACTTTATTCTGTACAAGCATACCAAGAGCATGCAACTTTAAGTCAGAAAAGAAAATTGAAAATGATGTAGTCGTGACAATATGACAGCATGCAAATCTTAAGGAGAAAAAGAGAGATTAACCTGCTTCACACACTCAAAAATCCACTCAGAAGTAACAGGCTGTATCCCCCACTTACACGCAGCCTCATACTTGCCACCACTAGTGAATTTACACAACAAATGGGTAACTTTTCTGGTCAATTTCTCAACAAACCGAACTCCCAGAGTATAGCACAAATTTCTCAGCAGCAATCTTTCTTTTTCATCATATTGTGAAACACAGAAGCGGAAGCTTTTGAAAGCAAGAAAAGGAACTTGGCATGGGAGTGGAGAATAGAGGATGTGGCTGCTGACATCCAATAAGCACCCATCCTTCAATACAAAAGTTATAATCTATATTAGTGTGTTTTCCTTGTCAGAATATTAGTGGCACATTAGAGGGCCAGCTAATCTGTCTTATGACAATCCTGGGCACCAACCACAACAAACTCGGTTTACATACAACTATACCAGCTAAGTTCATTAGAGAAACACCTCTAAGCAACCTTAATTGAAGCCAATAATGATAGTGGTTCTAGTGCAGAATATTATTTAATCAAACAGATTGCCTTGTCATCACCCCATAATGATAGTGTTTCTAGTACATAATATTATTTAATCAAACTGCTTGCCTTGTCATCACCCCAAAAATTTTAAAGACAGAACTATAAATGAAATGACAATTACAAAAGCAAAAAAAACTTTCCATACCAATAGAGAAGAACGAATCCAATGACTAGACACATATTTTCTCGTGCAGCTAATAGAATCTGAAGGTTCCGCACCATGGCACTGAACAACAAAGTGCACACTGTCTTCAACTTGACTTTCCTCAACTTCTCCTCCCCCTTCATTAACCCATTCAACAATTTCAGCCCTCTGAAAGAATTAACCAAGCTGAGTATCAGAAAAAAGTTTTCACACACTGTCCTAGCAAGCAAATTATTAAAAGCTCTCACATTTAGGATACAAAAATATTCTGTGATAAATGTTAAGTAAGACTAAAAGGTAGAGCAGTCCTAAGTGAGAGATGTATATAATTATTATCTACCAAGAACAAGTACATGTGGTAAATCAGTATGAGATAACAGACAGATGATGAAGCCATTTTCACTGAATAAGTCAATGTTTTAAAATCATGATCATTTCTTTTAATAAACAAGCTATTAATTCAAAGACACCAAACACGATTGTGACATAAGCTCAGGTACTCTATGGAAGCTTACAAGCAGGAAAATACCTGATCAGCAGGAAATGAACGAGCAAAGCAAAACAGTTTTCCTGCAAACACATTTGATGAAATTTTGCAGTCCACCTTATGGGCACCACCCATCCGTACATGCGTATTCCCTTTTTCTTTTACAGGGTTTTCCACTTTCTTCAAAGAGATGTTATCATTACTGATGCAGATTGCTTCTTTTGCCTCTTCGAAAGAAGCATCAGATCTAGAGTTCTTGTAGCTAACAACCGGATCCTCTGGTAGTAGAGGTTGCCCAAAGGATTTTGCTTGTCTTGTTTCGTTAGTACTCATCAGCGATCTTTTCCCAGAGAAATTAAGATCTAGCATATAGAGGTGGAATACAGATGTTAAGTGACTGACAGGAGATATGTTAGATAGTAAACCAAGTCAAACATCGGAAGATTCAAGACAACCCTATCAAGAAAGTATATCATGGAGATAAAAAGTGACTGGTACTAGTATACAATATTATAAAAAGGATAAGAAAACGACCCTGAAGTTCCAGAGAATGTGCACTAACCTTTTGGAAGAAGTACATCATAAGCAATGTGCATCCTAAGTACAGGCACTTCCTTTTTTTCACGATTGCAATCTTCAAGCCATTCACTTTTTACAACAAAGATGACACCTAATGCTGCAAGATTTCGTACTTCTTTGATTTCACTGTAAAATCATCAAAGAATGTGAGAACACAGAAATTAGAATGCAGCAATTCATGCCTCTAAAAAACCCTCACAGCAAGATATATCTGACAGAAGGCCTTCAATTCACCACGTTGCAGCAATAAAAGGAAATAGCTACGTCATCTACCAACGAGGATTGAGCCAAAATTCAACTCGTGTTTCTGCAAAATATATGCATGGCTTAAACTAGGCAATGAAAATCAGCACAGCCCTCTCCACTTTCAAATATATTAAGCTGGTGCATATGTGAATGCTTCGCCAACTTTCAGCAATGCTGTCTTTAAATAATTATCTGGCCCTTTCTAATTTTCAACCTACTGAAGAAAAAATCTACACAAACACACACACAACTGCAAGTTTGTATGATGTAAGCATGGTATAAAGTATAAAAGTCCAAAAATCTAAAAAGGGAAATCACGATAGTTCAGTCCACAGAATTCACAAAAATATATCAACTCTCCGTCACAATCTTACCTCCCTGATGGAGTTCCAACAATTATATGTGTTAACTTTTCGCTGAAAGTCATATACCGAGAACCACCTCCTCTACGAACCATGCTGACCAGCTTACGCATATCTGATGCATCAAAACCCACAAGTAATATTCTGCAATCAGACAAGTACAAGTCATTGTCCTCAGTTTCAGAGTCATTGGCAACACATCCATCAACAATGGGATCATTTTTAAGCTCTGCAGCAGGTGGCCCAGAATCAACTTTGGCAAGGACAGGATCACTTTGAAATGTACAAGACATGCTACGTGAGTCGGTAGCTTCAGAATCTAGCTCTGCTTTCTGAAGATATGAAAAGTCTGAAGCGCATGAAGATGATGGCCCACACTCAGAATGTATACTATTTTTATCTTGACCATTGATCATCCCCTTCCTGATATTTTTCGTGAATGTAGAGCTACTCTGAACATGATATGACTCCTCATTAAGGCACACTATTCGTCCAAAGAGAAAAAGTGGTATAAAAAAAACAAAAGTCAGATAACAAAAAATAACTTTCATTCATTTCATGCATACAAATATCTGCATATAACTACAGCTTTAAGCAGCCATCATTACCTCGTCTAGAAACTGACTGCTCAAACCATTTCTTTGTGATTATATGTATGTTGCCCCATTTTCTAGCAACCTTGTACTTGTCACCTTCAGGAGTGTAATAACAGTCAAGGAAAATCTGAATTCAAAGAATGACACAATATCTCCCCTATGTGTATGTGTGTGTGCGCGCGCGCGCATATGAGTGTATTTTTACCATGAAGTTTTCACACTGCAGTATGAAAGCTACTGTATACCGAAACACATATTACTTGGCAAAGGAATCCAAAATATAACTGATAAGCTTTAGGCAACCATGGAAAGAACATATTTTTCCTAGTCATGAAAACTAGGCTAATATTCAAGAATATACAAACAAGAAGGGTGTAAAGGGTTGTCATTTTCACCAATAACCTGACAGCTCAAAAGTTTTTAAGTTTCAAAAAGAGGACCTTCAAACTAGAGTAAACTTTTGTCCAATTAAAACCTCTTAAATATATCATTTGTAGGATATATCACAAATCAAATGTGTACACTTCTTTGTCAGTTGAGCAGAATATATGCCGCCATTTTCTATGACAATCTTTTCCACCCGCTTTCGCTCATCTGAAACAGATAAGCATACGGTCTCTCAAATCAAATTTATACACTACACCTACTAAATGCAATCCTTACTGTCATGGCAATTACCAACCAGTAACAATTTTGGTGACACAAATTGTCAAGCCAGAGAAAGGAAGAACCCTATAAGACTCTTGTGGGACTACACGGTGCTCTTTCCAACATTGATGCAGCCAATTGATGGTGAGTATAGGTTTCTTCAGAACATTTGCAGCCCACTATACATAAAGGAACACAATTTAAACTTCAGTTAAAACAACTACCCGTTGCAAGTGGATGGAGAATAAATATACTTATCAAAACATAATTCCCTATCTCATAGGCACTCCTGCTGTAGGCAAAGGTAATTTTAAAATATGAACAATGAAGCCATTGTAGTGAAAAGACATTAAAACACTCTTAAAGAGTAAAAACGGATCCAATGCAGCAGCCATAATCAAGGAAATGTAGTGCTAAATGGAATTACTACGTACCCAAACTACTATCAAGTAGGGGCCAAACTAACATCGCCATGAAGAAGCAACTAGGTGGGCTAATTCTAACATCCAGATCAAGTTAAATCACTTCCCTGCATTCATTATTAAAGATTAAAGAAGAGAGAGTAAATGGCTATCTAACTAAGGATACTGCTAAATTCTTCGGAGCACTGGACTAAAAACTCTGCTTCATGCAGAAATAGGGTCAAGAGTAATCATAGTAATTGTTGCTCATGTGGGGTTGGCTAAACTCCCAAGAGATGGCAATAATAGAAAACCCATTCCACATACTTACATTTATAGCAGTAAAGGAAAAAGGGGGAAAGAGAAGAAGCAAAACATTGAAAATTTGCCATCAGCAACTTGGCAGTTAAAATAGAAACATCCTAAATATCTTCGTAAAAAACACCATTACTCTTGGTCATTTGTTGGTTCCTATCACCAGCCGAAATTTGCAACAGCCAAAACCCCATATAGTAGGATAAAGACTTAGATGTTGGTGATGTTGTTGTTGAATCACAAACCAAAATATGCGGCATAAGTTTATAAGATTCGAATGATATCTGATCTCAATTTTTTTGTCACTGAGTACTGCAAAAGCATTTTTATGAACATTTTACCAAGTTTTGTGACGCAATTTACTATATCTTAATATTTACGAAAAGTGGAGAGAATTTTTAAGAAAGCTAGAACGATAAGCACAGGAGTAAAAAAAGTAACTTAACATAATTAGAATAGAACTAAATCTTATACACTATTGCATATGAATTACATGGAGGGCGCATGTCCCCATAGAAATCCACCAGCGCCACAGTTTAACAGTGGCCCGAACCTTGGAATGACTTTATTCTTATATTTGAAATGAATGGGACAAAATAAGCCCATTTTGAGAGATGAAAAAGAACTTTGTAGGCAAATTTATCTTCCAGAAACACAACAAAGTATGTAGGGTTTCATGAATCATATCTCATTATCATGTTCAAACACATTTTGTCATTTAGATCTGAATATAAGTTTTGCTAGAATTAATGAACTCCACAAAAGATTTGTATGAATAATGTTAAATAATTTATGTACACATATATAGATAAATGGGTATTATACAAATATAAACCTATATAATGGAGAAAGTGCAGATATAACCCTCAATAAATTTTTAGTGCAAATATAACCCTGAATATTGAATGAAAGTGCAAATATAACCCTGTGATGCTATTTCCGGCATTGA
>JAULKJ010000003.1:3335725-3354650 GCA_032355405.1 Rubia balearica
GAAATTTAAAAATATATAACATTAAAATTGGGCTCTATTATTTGAAATTCCAAATTCTAAAAATTATAAGGAACAAAAATCAATTTGAATGGCAAAAATCGGAGTTTAATGAAGGAGTTATGATCAAAACAAGAATGCTTTATATAGGCGACAAATAAGTTCCGAAAATTTAAGCAACTTTTCCGAAATCAAATTGGATTAAAAACTCAACCCAAATCCCTAGTAGTAAAGGATTTTAAGGACTTACTTGCTGTTTGAGTCAAAAATTTCAGATCAAACCCCTCTCTCAATTGGCTTTTATTTCTTTTTCCTCTTCCAATTAGGATTTCACGTTCTTTTTCTTTCTCAAATCGGATTTCCTTTTTTTCTTCTTTATTTTTCAGCCACAAATTTGCTTTTTCACACAAATATAACACTCAAAAACATAATCTTATTTACAAGTAATTCCAACCGTGTGCAACTTCCAAATATTCAAAATAACCCCCTAACTTTTTAAAATTACAAATCAACCCCAAAGTTACGTTTCAAAATCCCAAAATCTGCTTCCCTTTGTTTTTTTGATAAGTTTTAGAACAAAAATCGCCTATACAAAACTTGGAGTAAGAAATCTGCGACAACTTACTCTTGATTCGAATGAAGTTTGAGGTATTCAAAATCGTAAAGATCAAGAATATGACACCATATGTGGAAAATAACACAAAAGTATTTTTTTGTATAAGGTGTAATCAATAATTCAAGAACAATTCAAGATCACGGAATCAAAGAACGATAAAGAAAAAAAAGGATTATGAGCATGCAATAATTTTTTAGAAGAGTGGACGAAAAATATCACAAGCACATAAACTGTATAAGCTACCTAAAAAATACGAATCTGACCGGGAGGTGAAGGCGGATAATACTTGTTAACGCTCAGAACCTTCGACGTCCCCCTGACTCAATTGAAGAAGGTGAAGTCGGATAGTAATAGCGAAATATTCTAACTCTCGGACCCTTCCACGACCTTTGACTCTAGATTCAATCCTCCTTCTAAGAAAGATCAAATAAACAAAGTTAAAATATGACAAGAAACACTTAATAAATTTAAAATAAAATTTTAAAAATAAAATAATGCAAGAACTCTAAACCCCTTATGATTTTCGGCCACATGGATCTTTTGCTTTGCTCTGATAGCAACTATGAATCTCCTTGCGAACACTCTGAATTTCGGAATTTAGATCTTTGACAAAATAAGGGATCTCGCAAAACCCTAGTATGCCGCACGAATTTCAAGAGTCTAGCTCTTAGGGTACTCTCAATCTCGACTTGCTCACTAACTAGGCTGCAGGATTATTTCATAGGGTTATTAGTACTTAATTAACCTCCAGAATTAAGCAACAATGAAAATAGCTCGCAAGCACATAGAATGATCTCAAAATTCTGAATATATGTTTGATAAAAAGGTGAGGATTGGCTCAGCCATACCCCTCCAATTATAGGGATAATCTCGCCCAAAAACCCTAGTTACAATTGGAAACTAAATCAACTTACAGAAACTTTAAGAAACTAGAACCATATCGAACTAGAACCCCCAAAATAAATAGTAATCTACTCGAATTCTCCTCTAACTAACCTTGAAGGATATTACCTTTTCTAATCTTACCAAATCTAAGTCTAATCGAAAAAAGTCAATAGTTTTGAAACCCTAATAGACTGGGTCGAAAATAACAAACTAAATTTCAAAAATAGCTCTTCAAAAGCCCACATGGCCGAGCTATGGACTAAAATAAAAATAATGTTGCAATAGTTTACAAAGATCACACTACCTCATTAAAAACCCGGGGAAAAATGAGTATAGTGTTCTTCATGATGTTTTCAGTTAATCGACAAGCTTGAATAATTAACTCAAACCCCTAGCTCAAAGCATTCAATGTCGCATCTCTAAGCTTTGTTCTTGACCTTGTCATCGGTCCAGCTCTATCACTTAGGGATCCCGAACATAACCCTTGAATTTTTTATCAAGTAGTAGAATGTCTTCATTTATGGTGCTAGTCGTCTTGGCAACTCCATCATAAGAGTTTATATTCAAATAAATTTGTAAGTAGTCAAAGTATTGTATAACACCGTCTCACAGCAAGATCGGAGATTAAACTATAAAGAATTCAACATTATGGTTTCAAATTAAAATTTTAAAAGTTCAGGGTTAGATGTGAATTTTTTAAAATTTACATTTAATTTCAAGATAAATATCAATGTTTCATCTTCTTCTCTCACCTCTTCCTCTCTTCTTCTGCAACTTCTCTTCCCATTTCTCTTCGAGCTCCAAATTTCAACCGTACACAACCGCTCCCTTCCTTCGATTTTACCACACCTTTATCCATTTGTTTCCACATATCTTGTGTGCAGTGATTCGCAAGGAACGCAGGGAAGTTGTGCTTCATTTTCCGGAGACTTTTCTTATTTTAGCTTCGTTTTCCGGCGATATAGCACAATTCGACCTTCTTTTTGTGTTTATATTTGAAGGTAATGTGTTCGCTCTGATTTTTTATGCACATTTTGTTGTTTTTTCTTATTTTAATTTTATTTTTTGGGTTCATGTGATTTTTTGGGGGTTTTGTAGGTTATACTCTGTATTATTGTGCTTATTTTGTGGGTTTTGTTTTATTTTGTAGTTCAATCATATTTTATTGTTTTTTTAGGGTTTATGTTGTTCACTATGTTAATATTTGGGGATTTCTCTATTTTTTTTATGTTTGGTGAATTGTTCTTATGGATTTGTGCTAATTTTTGTGTTGTTGATGTTTGTTAGATGTCTAAGAAAAATTGCTTGATTGGTACTGCAGTAAAAAATGAAGGATGGTCTGGATGTTTTATTATTTTTCAATTGTGATGTTTCAGATATTGTTGTTAATGTTTCTGGCTTTCTGTTTGATATTTACGTTTTAAGTATTGTTATCTATGTTCGTGTGATGTTTTAATTTAAGTGTTTGATGCTTGTGTTATTTTCATGCTTAAGTGTGCAATTAATGTTTAGTTTTGATTGTGTGTGATACCTTAGGGTTTTGTTACGATTTGCTCATTTTTGTGTTGTTGCTGCTGTTTCTTAGATGTCCAAGCAGACACCTACTGTTGCTGCAATCGAGAAGGAAAGAGGATATGTAAGTTTTATTATTTTTCAGCTGTAATGTTTAATATATTGTTGTTGATGTTTCTGGATTTTGTTTGACATTTTATGTTTAGGTTTTAAGTATTGTTATTTGTGCTTGTGTGATGTTTAAATTTCAGCATTCAATGTTTGTTGTGTTTTCATGTTTAAGTGTGCAATTGACACTACAAGAAAAATTACCTATTATTTCGTACCTTTGACCTCAATTTTTTTTTGGATTAGGTCAAATAACTGAAGTAAAAAGTTCTTTTACCTTGGTTATTTTTATTTTCAAAGTAAATAATATTTTTACCTCGGTTAAAAAATATCTGAGGTAAATAATATATTTTTTACCGCTGTTATTATATTAATTGAAGTAAAATGTTAAAAAATGAAGTAAATAAGCTTACCAACTAGCTTGCGATGTCAGATATGTTGTTTAAAAGGGACTGCCAAAATCGCATTATATGTCGTTTTCACCGACATGTGATGCGATGGACGACTGACGTCGCAGGTATGTAAATGATAGATCTATTACATGTTAAAGTTGAAAAAGATTGACTTTCAAAAAAGAGGAAGTATTGTTTAAATATTTTTAAAAAGGTGAGTTTTGTTATGTTACATTTGAAAATGATGGAATAAGAGTGAACCCCACAACAACCAGCAAGTAAATAATTTGACGGTGGTAGAAAAGAAGGAAAAAAGAAAGCCAAGATCGTACGATTTTCCCCATTTTGGCATCTCTCTCTCTCTCCTCCCAATGCCCCAATTCAATCATACCAAACCGCTTCATTCACACAATCACACAGTAAATTCGCATGCCTCTTCTGCTTGATTTTTTTTTATTTTCTTTTACCTTGGCTAAATTTATGTTATAGTTGTTTGAAATGATGAACTTTTGGTCTACAAAATTATTTTTTCAATGGTTTTTTTAAAATTTGAAGAAAATGGTGTTGAATGGTACGATGAAAAAAATACTTTTTTAAACTCATGCACGGATCAAATTGCCCATACAGTCAATTATATATTGTTCAAATAAGGTAGTTAAATTATTAGAAAAATAGTAGTCATGAAAATATCCGTACAATTACTACATAAATTCGAATAAGTATTTTTTTTAGTTCCAACAGAACAATATTGCAATAACCTCAATGAGCTCACATTATGATGACTTTGAACACAATCGGCCCCCCAACTTCTATAACCTAAAAAAACAAGGTGTCCCCAATGCGTTGGTAGCTTCCGAACAAGAACTCGCCATAATTCTTTGGGGATAGGGCCTTGATCTACTTGGCCCTCGGGGCCGCCGCTGCTACCCAGAGGCTGCCGCTGCTCTTTATTTCCATTCCGGTGGCCCCAGTCCACCCTTCCACCACTAAATTATTTATTTTCCCTCAATTAACCTCGCAAAACTCACTCCAATGTATTGAAAACTTTCCAATGAACAAAAAGGTGAATCTCCCCTATTTGTGCTCCGACTAGACGTCCACTTTAAATTTCCGGCTGGTGAAGACAACTACTATAACGGTTGGATATAGTTACGACAACCATGTAGTGGGTGTTACCAAGGACACACCACACTCGATGTTGTTCAACTCACGACTGGCGCCATTAGAGACTTCACGAAAACATTTGAAGCTCTCGCTCAAAATCTGGAGGTTTCACCTCTATGGATTTGGTCACTATTGATCAAAATCGATTGATACCGTTCAGATATTGAGTTTTTGATTTAGTGGTTGAAAGAAAAACTCCAAAGTTTCTATCCACGCGTGGTTAGGTTTGATCAACGCACCCAGGTCATTAAATGTGCCAATGACACCATCTCACGCACCACCTGATAATTTCACTTCGGAAAGTTTGATTCTTTTTATTTCCTATTTTATTTTCATTTCTCTCTCTCGATATTTGCATTTTTTATTGCGAACCAATGGTGGTTTTCATTATCTTTTAGGGTTTTTTTGTTTATTTTCTTTTATTTCTAAGTCATGTTTTTCTCTTTGTATTAAAAACGGGTAGATCTTAAAATGGCTCCTTTTCTTTTTTAAGGATTGCATTGGATTTTTGTCTCTATCATTGTGAGTTTTTTCAGCAATTTTTTTCCTGTTGAACGACTGGTAAAACTTCATTTAATTCAGATCATTTATTTATTATCCAAAGAAGGATAAGAGAAATATGAATCAAAGTCATTTAAATAGAAGACTTTTGGCAATTCCTTTTTTGAGGATTCAAATTAAATTTGTTGGTTTCGACTTAATAGGATGTTTTTGGCTAATTAAATCATTTATTCGGTTAAACTTGCCTTTAGACCATTTTTTATTTCCTTTTAAGTGTGAGTTAGAGACAATTTCAGTGCTTTGGAAATGGTTCCTATACGCAGGCTGAAAAACTATTTAAGCAATAAAAATGATGGGTAGAGGTCTCCTAGTTTTAGTGAAAGGTTCTGAACGGGTTAAATGGTGACCTTCCTGATCTTTAGATGGGGAGTATTCATTCACTTCATTTTTATTGTCGTCATATTGATCATAAGTGTGAATGGATTAATTCCGGGGGTTCTAATTTGATTCTCATTACTGTGATCAACTAGGGGTGGATACCAATCTCAATAATACTTTTTGTTTGGTTATTGCGGGTCGACATTACTAGACAACTACACCGTGGAACCACTTATCTTCTATATACCCTCTTTGTAACCACTTAGGCTTTTGATTAGTATTGTAATATTAATTTGTGCTTATGCTTTTGATTAGTATTGTAATATTAATTTGTGCCTATGTGTAACTTCTCGTATTGCCACTAAGGTCATTGATAATAGTTATTGTAGTTCTTAGTGTTAATGAGTTTTGTCCCATAAGTTTATGTAAAGATGACTTGAATGTAAGCTCAGCTAGTCTGATCAATATAAAATGTTGGATACTCAAACATCTCCGTCATTGACTGTTTTTATTTTTTTTTAAAATCTAAAATTTGAAGTATAACACTTTTAGTTAAAAAATAAATTTAGTGGGGTGGAGGCACATTCAACCTCGCTACCCTCCAAGGGATCCACATCTCTGCTTGAAATTGAGAAAGAAGATGGGTTTTTGACATGGACGATAGCAGTTTTGTCTCTCTAGAAATTTGAGAGCAGCAGTAGAAACAACAAAGTTCACTCCCTTCTTCACAGCAACAAACAACAAAAATAATTCTTATTCAATACCAAAATAGCTAAGTTCCAATCCTAAGCATCAATTTTTTTCTTCTAAACCAACCAATCAGATACCTCTATTAAGAAACCGGAGCAAAAACTAAACTGCCACCAAGAAATTCCTTTCAAAACCTTAACATAAGCGGCCCTTGCCAAGATACTCTAGTCCAAAACCAAAACAGAATAAGTTATTCTTATACCCCACAACTGTACACAAACTATCTTAAGCATACAACTTGTCAGCATCAACCAAAAAAAGAGAGCAGAAATTACCAGCCAAAGGAATGTTCAGAAAGCAACAACAGATAAACCCAATAAGAGGAAAAGCAAGAAACATGGAACATAAGATTCTGGAGGACCACATGTCAGACGATTCGCAGCATGATTCATATTTTTGGAAGAACACAGAGATGTACCACTCGGTTCAAATCTTAACCGAAATGTGTATAGGCTATCAAGGAGAGGCACAGTTCTTACTGGGACGAGGACAACTACAGTGGTGGAATGAGGAACTTGCCAACTTATTGGTAGGTTTCTTTGTGGATTATAGACAATTTAGTGCAACAAGAATGAAGCACCACGTTGATAATTTCCAGGGAGGAGGAGTCAAAGTTATGGGAAAAATAAGGAGATTTTATGGGCCCAGGTTCGACAGTCAAGCACACATGAACGCATTGTTTCACAATGGACCAATGTCAGTGGTGGAACAGCTATTAGCGTTGCGCCCGTGGGTACCCGAGTTTATGTTCACACACATGCATGTCACTCACAATTTTTTGTGGATTAGGATGTATGGGTTGCCTCCTAAGTACTTTCTTTTGGAGACGGTGTCAAGATGCACCTTAGTAGTTGTAGAGGCAGAAGAAGTGATCTTTGGGGGAATGTAAATATTGGGAAATGCAGACTATGCCAACATACGCGTATGAGTTCCCATACATCGACCAATTGTTTCAGGCTTCTACTTTCAACTGAGAAGGGGAGGTAGGGCGTGGATAGCCATTAGCTATGAAAGATTTCATAAGATGTGTACTAGACATGGTGGAATAGGTCACACTATACAGGTATGCCGATTCCAAGATGATACTATGCTAAAGTACTTTCTCGTGCAAAGATTCGCATCACTAAGTCAAGAGCTGGGGGTTGAGATTTTCAAGTACAACATAACAGAGCTTTTCCCAGCATCTGTGAGATACATAGGAATTTACTGGTAAGAAGATTCACCAGAATCCCTGAGGATTTTTAAGAAATAGTGAAAATAGATTCCAAGGAGAAAGGAACGATATCCCTGATGGCTTGCAGTACCAAGATGACATAATTTTCAGTTCACAAGAGGCTGATCCGGAAAACATGGGTTATGATTCAGATTTTTTGGGAGCCAATCAAACGTCCCAAATCAAGAAGTTCATATGAGAAACAAATTAGAGATCCGTGGGAGGGACCAGAGCATTGGGAAGAGCAAAGGGAGGATGGGAAAAATTCATCGTCAGTGGAGAACTATTCATACTTTGAAATGTTCATAGGATCAATACCTGAGGAGGTACCATCAGCAACACAACCAGCACACAACCCCAAAAATGTGGAGGTAAACTCTCAACACCTAATGGTGAATCCATATGCTATATATAAAAATGATAATATGGCAGTGTGAGAGGAAAAAGCAGGAGTATAAGCACACAATAAAGGATTGGACATCCCAAGAATGGTGGAGCAAAGTGGTTCAAGCGGCGTCATATTAATTATTGAAACTGGACTTCGACGGACGACGTGGCAAGAGACAATGATAACCATTCTTTTATACTAGCGACAATTAATGAGGAATGAGGAAATATGCATAAATCAAGGAGAGGACATAAAATTCAGCATGTAAGCCATAACTACTATTATCAGTGATGCCTCAGACCCGGAGGAGGATCCTACACCACAAGTGCAGCAAACGTTGAAGATGAAACAGGTGAACATTCATTGCAGGGCCTCTCATTGCAAGAAGTTTTAAATAGGGAAATGGAAAATTCAGGGTGAGAAGCACTTAAGTGATTAAAAAAGAAACAAGGCTATGCATCACAATCACTGTGCTAGAGTTGAAGGAAGTAAAGGTAATGCATAAAGTTCAGCACGATAAATAATCACCGGTAATGTCTCTCCCTCGCCTAATAAAACATATTTCAAGTTTTTGGGTAAAGGATTGAGTTCGACTACGGGTGATTCTTCTATTGAAGGCTTGTTTTCATGCATCACTAGTTCATTAAAGTTCTTGGGAATGGCCTCTATGTGAGTCTCAAGTTGGAGATCAACCTCCCCACACACTCTACTAAGCTAGCATTTAGAGAACTAAAACATGCATCATTAATAGTATCATTCTCTAAAAAGCTACATTCATGGCAATATCAAAAGTCTCTTGCAAACTATCATCAAGAACATAAAAAATGGAGAGGATTCATCAAAAGACAATATACGCTATCATACATGTTAAACTTTACAATTTCCCCCCCTCTAAGCTTAACTTTATGGTATACACATCTATTCTAGCCTTAAAGGTTTTCAAGAAGAGCCTCCTTAACAATATAGGGGTGGTCTCATTTTCATTTTCCATGTCTAGGAAATAGAAATCAGTCGGGAATGTTAATCCATTCACATTGACCATCACATCCTACACAATACCTCCGGGTACATGGTGGAGCGATTAGCCAATTGGTCTACCACCCCGGTGTCATGAATTTTTCCTAAATTCAATGATCTATACAGAGAGTACGGGATAACATTAATAGAGGATCCTAAATCTACCATAGCATATTTGATCAAAGTCCCTTGAATTGTGCAAGGGATAGTGAACATGCCACGGTCATTGCATTTAGGGGGAGGTCTTTTGCATAAGGAAAGGGGGATAACCACTAGTTTGATCCACCAATCTATGCGTAAAGTCAAGTTTCAAAGCACATAGTTCTTTTTAAAAAATCACATTGAAGCATAATACTAATAGTGTTAACAGTAGGAAGACTGACCTCGCTATGTCTTAGGATCTCAAAAGATTCCTAGTTGCGCTCAACTCCTCATCCATGGAAGGGGGTGGTAGAGCTTCTTCATCCATTATCCTTCTTTTACAAATCAGTTTGCTCACCTTCCATATCAACTCACTTACTTTCCCTCCAACTCCCTCAACAATCGAAGAGAGTTATGTTCCCAATTATTTAATGTAACCAAGTACTTGGGATTGGAGTGACTCACTGGTCCTACTAAAATTAGGCAAAACTCCATATACTTCCTCACATGTGGATTTGGGAAATAAATCCAAGTGTTGGTTACATGGTGCACCCCCATACCACGAATAGGGGGTGTAACTCAACACCGAATTGGGGAGTCAGGGTATAGGTACCATTCTCTCTCTCATTGGCCATGTGGACCAAAAACTTCCATTTCTCTCCCATATTCACTCAACCTACCCTAAAAAATCTCTCTTTGAGCGTCTCCTCTCCACATTTTTATTTTTCTCAATAAAAAGAAACAAAAATGGAAAAAAAAACCTGGAATCGCAGTGCAAGGATTCTCGGTTGGTGACAAGAATTCAAGAAATACCTATTCCAGAAAAAAAAACCAAAAACACTAACTACTCCACCGACTAGTAATGCAAGTTAACAATTAAATCTTTAAACTCGCATCCCCAACAATGGAACCAAAATTTGATCTGCACCTTGTGGGGTCATTCTTTTTACCAAATTACTCGTGTAGCACAAGAGACCAAATATAGAAATTTATATGTTACTCCCTCACTCACTACAAACTACCAAAGGGTAGCTAGTGGCAAGTTCAGGTTTGTCCAAAAAGATGCTAGGATTTTAAAAAGTTACCTAAGCAAGACTAGCAATAAGGTCATCAATCCAACTGCATTTTAGGAATTTTCAATGATGCAAAAAATGATTTTTTCAGGGGAAGATGGGTTTGTTCTATGAACTACTACACATGCAGTGAAAGAGATCAAACTATATTATGCTAAGACTTAAGAACATTTATGTTACATGACTAGTAGAGTACTTTGATCCTAGATTATATCTAATGAAAGATATATAAACCTATCCTAATGTTTTTGTCACATGGTGTGGTCTATATGAAACACTTCTCTTTGTTTGTCATACAAAGGTTCCCACGTCTTATTATTAACACCACCTCCGTAATTAGGAAAATGCATCAAGTGGTCCAACTGTTATGCGCTCCCCTTCCCCATAAAGAATTACATCTCAGGCCATCACTATGAATTCTTCTCCCTAGGCCTATATAGGAAAAGGGATTGGCATATAACAATGACTCGAGGGTTGCAACGACAATGGTCGAATTACCTTATTTTCTACTAACTATTATGACCTCAACTATCAAGGTAAAATCTTCCAGTCTACTAGCATACAGTCATCAGATTGGTTCTCACGGCCTGCATGCATAAACCCATATGGACAAGAACTCTCACTCCCCCTATTACCTTAGCAGACACTCCCAAGGGGACAAACAATACTAGCACCATACATGAAACATATACTAAGGTGTATTCCAACATATGATGTCAATCATGTATTTAACAAGTATGTAAAGAACAACTCAAGCATGATATAGGCTACTAAAAGGATACGGAGACTTAGAATCTCACAAATTATCTACCAAATCATGAATACAAATTTGATCCCCGAGCAAATAAAACAATCCCTAAACATTGAACCCAATCCTTCCCATTGGATTCAATGTCCTTGGACAAAACTAGGAAGATTAAAAAATGAGAGAAGAGTTTTTCCTTTTCTCTCTCTACCTACTATTAGAAACTAGGAGAATTAAAATCACAACTAATCCCCAAAAAACTTAAACCCTAGTCGATATAGGCTCCTTTATATAGAAAGTAGGAAATGAGCCTTTAAAAATCCCAAAAACCATGAGAAACCCTAGTTGGAATGGCAGCAAAGGCTATACAATAGAACACGATCCTTGTGACACGGCCCGTGCAATAGTGCACAGGCTGCCAGCAGGAAGGCATTCTCATGCATCTCAGTGGCGCAGCTATAAAATTCCTTGGGGGCCGCCGACTGGAAGCTAGTTTTGGTTATTTGAGCTGCATGGCCCATGAAATTCCATAGGGGCCATGGGCCGGAGTATATTTCTTGGCCTTCTGATGTAACGACCGTGCAAAATGTCATGGGCCGCAGGATGGTCTTTGGGTCTTTGATTTTCAAGGTGCACGGTTTGTGCAATAGGACACGACCTGTGCTTATATTTAGCCGAACGGTTCCCTTGAATAGCATGGGTCATGTCTTATTGGAAGGTCATCTTGAATGGAACGGTTCCACTCCACTTTCCCTTCAAATCCCTCAACTTCACTAACAGCATAAACGCAAAATTTCCATCCTCCTCGTAATGCCCTCACCATTCCAACCTATTGTGCAGACTTTTATCATGTTCCCTACACTTAGAAAAGGGCTTGGAGTGACTGACTCATGCCTCCATCATCTTGAAAAATATGCTGACTAGAAAACCTAACATACGACAAAAAAAGGATTCTAAAAAGGTAAAATTTCATGTCAATATAACTAGGTTGCAAAGAGATGAAATTTCATGTCACTATCTCGGATGAAAGCCTACCTTGGATTCCAATCATCGGTCTCATAATCATGTTGAACCCATTGCCAAATTGTTTTGGAGCTATGTCCATCGTTGGCTCTTTTTGTAATTGCATATTGTGTTTAATGAATACCATATACACAAATTTGAGCAAATGCATATTATTTTTACAACAGTGGGCCTATCAAATATGTTGCTAGTGTTTCCACAAAAAACCTAAATTTTCTTACAAGATGTAAGAATGATATGCTATGACAAAACATATTAATGACATTTGAAACTCTAACATAAGTTGCTTCTACAATAAAACATAACAAAGTGGTCATTATTAACTTACTAAATTAACATTAATTTTTGAATCTGAAAACCAAAGGAGATCACCAAATTCATACGCTCGGTGAATTTTAGTGTCCTCCCTTCATGATGAATTAATGTTTTGAAATTAGTGGTTAGATATGGGGAAGAGAAATTGTAATGGTGGAGGAACAATTTTTTAGATGGAGTGGGAGGGTTAGGTTTTAGAACCAAAATTATGGGGTTTAATAGATCTGCACTTTTGAGTGGGCGGGGATGGGGGGAGTGCGCTGTGGTAATCCTTCGTGCATTGACTATCAAAATAAAGTCCAATAATGCTCCAAAATTGGAACACATTACGCAAAGTATTCCAAATTTGGAGGTTGTGTTTGGCTATTTCTTCATATATAAACATAACCTGTTGTGATTTTGGGATGAGATCTCAGAGCAATAGTGTTCTTCCCCAACACTTTCTTACCCCCAACATAATTTTCAATTCACAACATACTTTGAAACTTCTTCTTTGACCCTCTTAACTAAGCCCTCCTCTACCACACATTTTCATTTTCCAACGCCTTCTCTAGAATACACTTCTCAGCTAAACCAACAATATCTAGATCATGATTATGTTCGTGAACACGAGTCATAGCTTTACACCTTCCAACCTTAGCCATATTAACATACATATAGCCGAGTACTTCTCAAAATGAATGCATTTTCATCAGTTTATCAACCAACATACGTGGATAACCTAGATAAGCATGACCATTCTCTTTATGGGCTCTAACCTAACCACGTAATACGAAGTTGGTAGAATCCTTCTTCTCACACAGGGTACGCACCCTCGTCAACTCTGTTTTTATCTCGCCTTGAACCTCGCCCGTTTCCCAGGGTCAGTTCTAGTAACTCAAAATTCTCTCAAAATTCCTCAACCTTGTCTACATAATCAACAATAGTTTAAGCCATGGTGGTCATAGCATAGCTCACCTATATAAACACATCCCCGTTAGAATAATAAAAGCAAACGCACCTAACATAGGCCAAAAATCTCAAATACCTCCTTAGCCAATCCAACCATACTAGCAAGATTGGAACATCTATAGAACACTCTCATGATAGCTTTACAGTGTTCACAAAAGTAGCATCCCTCATTTCCATAGTAGCACCACCCTCTGACCTCATCACCTTCGAGGGACCAATACAATAGACCTCAATTTCCCTAGCTTTTCATTTAATGGCACCAACACATCCCTCACTAGATTCGACCAAACGCTGATGTATGCGAGAGGCACCAACCTTGAATTCACAATTCCATCCCCACATCAATTGCCAGATGCACTTGCATCCCGCCCAATAGACGCCGATCGCGATAGGTTGTAGAACTTCACAGCTTCAAATAAATAAACATTGACAAATTATATAAATATCTAATATCTAGGGTAAAGTTACATAGATACAATACCTCATCTCCCCCTAGGCATCTCTATCTTTATTGAATAAGAAATCAACTCTCACATAGAGCTCGTCTCTTTCTTCCACTTCGTCTCCCCACCTACATGCACCTTGCCATTCCACAATGGCATGGAATCACTACTAGAACATTTAACATAAAAAAATTATTTTTCCAAGTACCATAGTAACTTGGAACTAGTGCACGAGATTAGCTTTCGATGTCCCATGATATAAAACCACCCAAGACTTTTACAGATCCATCTTGCGGAGGTGATAAAATGTAGAAAATAGCTTCACACTAGAAATAAAAAAAAATTGGCCCTACGACACACCTCTTTAAAACCAACCAGCATGACCACCCTTTAAGGATGCACTTAAGCAAGAGTAACCCCATAAGTCTCCAGCACACTCATAATGAAATTTGGAATGGGCAGGGTTAGACCATACTGCAAGTGATGTTCATACACACTAGAAAAAACTAGACGGATGTATCTACACCACATCAACGGTGCAGGGATCCTAATCTCACAACTAGTTAGAAAGAGATAATACTCCCTCAATGCAACCTCATCAGTTAAAGTAAGTACACCATTACTACTACCACCCCACCCCATCCCACTATACTTTAATATTATAGACACATGAAGCACATATATGTGTCGTCATTAACCTACTTTCAGTTAATTGGAAACACCACAATAATCTAATACACTTAATTTAAGTACGATATTCAAATTATTTTTTTAAAATGATCGTTAAAACCATTGTTGTTGATAGCACCTTGACCGCCCTTTTATATATTTTAAAAGGCATCCCTATTTTTTTGAGCCACAAAGAACTTCTGCCTGAGTAAATAGGAATTAAAATCCAATCATTCCTTCCCATGTATTTCTACCCAAGATGTCACTTCTTTCTTCGCAACCAACTTTTCATTACAATCTAATTCACCATTACATTGGCTCTGTAAACCTAGCTCATATACGTCCTTTAGTTATTTTGATAAGAGAGAACATCCACTTGGCCTGTCACGACTCCCTGGCTGGGCGGCTTATGGTATATACCTTCCCAGTCGAACGAAGTCCAGTATCAGAATTAACACTTCGCATAAGCAGACCGGGTTGCTGAACACAAGAAACAATTTCTGAGTATGATGCTACCCCTTACCTCAGGAAAAAGGAGAATTAACCATCGCAAGCACACTGACTGGGCCATGATCCAATGGCAGGAAGCACATAATGTGGGCTATGATCACATGACTCACCGAATATAAATAAAGATGAGAAATGATGAAGAAGGTAAGCAGAATTAGAACAATACATACATAGAGACCTTGACTTGGGAATCTAAGCTTAGTCGTGAGTACTTCCCGGGAACTCTGTTTGCAATTTTTCAAAATAATCAAGTCAATTTTGCTAATTCTAGAGATTATGCTAGCTCGAAAGGAGTCTCACGCATCAGCATTGAAGTAGATTGTAATGGCCACGGGGAAAACTTTTAAGTGGCCTTCGAGTGACCGATTTGTGGTGTCATCATCTTGAAACATATGATTCTTAGCAGAACTACCATACCAAAAAGGGGATTTTTAAATTTATAATTTTATGTCAACATAACTAGGTTGCGAAGAGATGGTGCATAAAAATTAATGCTCGAATGAAAAACCTACCTCGCATTCTAATCAACGTTCTCATAATCACGATGTTCCCATTGACAACTTGTGTTGGAGCTATGTTGCATTCCATCGTTAGTTCTTTTTGAAATTTCATATTGTGTCAACTGAATGCCATCTACACAAACCCGGACAAATACATTTCATATTTACAACAATGGAGCCATCAAGAATGATACTAGGGTTTTCCACAAAAAAACAAAATTTTCATACACGATGTAACAATGATATATTATGGTAAAATATATTAAAAACATCTAACATAAGCTGCTCTAGTCACAAAACATTATATAGTGGTTATTTAAAACTTACCCGAATGAACCTTTATTTCATATGTAAAACCTAAAGAGATAACCAAATTCATTTTTTCAGTGATTTGGAGTGTCCTCCCTTCTTGATGAATCCATGTAATGAAATTGGTGGTTGGATGTAGGGAAGAAAAATGTAATGGGGGGAAAGTAATTTTTTTATTCTGATTGGGAGGTTGCACAGTGGTAATTCGTAGTGCATCGTCCTTCTAATGTAACCACCATGCATTGTCCATCTAATATTTGTCTAATATTGTTCCAAATTCGGAACATATTACGTCAATTTTTCGGAAATCCTGAGTTGTGTGGGGCTGTTGTTTGATATAAAAATGGGCATATTGCGATTTTGGGATCATATTTCACTATTGTTCTTCTCGAAGGCTTTCTTCTCTCTTTTTTTGATAATGGTGTTACTCGTTTGTATCATATAATAATCGGGAAAATGTTACATGAGTTATCAGACTTTGCTAGCATGTGTGTTTTCTCCACTAGGGGCCTATCTACCTTAACTATTCTAAATATAGTGAAGGCCATGGTTAAGATTTGGATATCCCTAACCAAGCATTTAACATCTGGTGGAACAGTTAGATACCTCCTAATGTTCTGTAGTGCCTTGTCGCAGTTTATTTTAACTACCAGGTGGGATACCCTTTTGAATGACGCCTGCTCCATTTCACTCAAGATAGATAATAATTTTGCTTGGTTTAATGAGAATGTTCTTGTTGTTCTAAGGCCTTTCCACCTGTTGTCTTCCCCTCATATAGTACTGCACCATGCTTCCTTTGTGTTCCTCTTCTCTGGGAAGAAAGCTGCATCTGTCTTTATTTGTATCCATCCTTAGTAGTGATTCTAATCATTTTCTCCCTTCACCGGCCATTAAAGTAGGATGTCCCCTACTTTTATATTTTCCACATACATGATCTGTTGTATAGTCATGTGGTGTTGGGGTGGTTATGATTGTTGTGGTACTTGTTGGTCGGTCTCAGCCCTTGATTGGTAGGCTACCTCGTCCATAAGTCCTTGGATGAATTTTCTTGTCCACTCTATAGATGGTTGTACCCGTTCAATTGTTCTTGCATTCAAGGTGCACCAAATTCCCCAAATGATGAAGCACACAAGTTTCGTGTCTTCCTTCTTGGGGTCTCTCTTCACCAAATCCACCATCCAGTCTCTCAGCGATTGTGGTCTTCCTAATTAAAGTCTAGACCCAGACTGCTAGTCCACCGTATTTTCTTTGCAAACTCACATTCGAAGATCATGTGTTGAACGGACTCGCCTTAGGTTCCACACATTTGGCAGTAAGTAGAGATATCCATACCTTTTTTCCACTGATTGGGGTTTGTGGGGGCATACTCCTTGTATCAATCTCGAGATCAGAAATTTGATAATTTCTGGAATATTGAGTTGCCGAAACTTTTTCCACATCATCGTGTACCCCTGTCCATCTTCCGTTGCTGCAGATGATGAAGGCATCTTGTTCATTTTATTCTGCCACGTTGTATGGTATCCAGACTTATCAAAATATATTCCCAACTCTTCCTTGTCCCATATTTGATGGTCTGATGCTCCAAAACAATGTCGTGGGTCCAATGCTTTTTTACTGCCAACATACTTTGAAATCCCTATCAATAGTATACGCTCATCGTTTTCAACACATGAGAGAGAGAGAGAGTATACACTTTAAGGAAACTTTTCAAAATGTCTCGACTATATTCTTAGTAGTACAAAACAAAAAAGTGTTTGATTTAGAATTTCAGTTTTTTATTTATTTTATATTTTACAATTTTCACAATTTGTTATTACTCCCTTCGTCCCAGATAAAATGACACGATTCTTTTTTGCTCGCTCTTTTATTTAAGTTGATGTAGTAAAGAATAATTTTGAAAAAAGTGAAAATTTTGGGGACATAATGGGCCCGCTCTAAAAATTATTGAAATTGAAGAGGATATTGTGAGAATTTTACAATATATTCTTTATTATTTTAAATAATTTTTCAAGTGTCCCATTTTTATTGGGACGAGTGAAAGAAAATTGTGTCGATTTATTTTGAACTGAAGTGTGATTTTTACTTTTAAAATTGTGGAGTTGAATTTCGGTCACAAGTCACTGTCACAAATGAGCTGAATCTGATGGGTCAGCTGTAAAATTTAAAGTAGAGCACTTTTTTTTAGTTTTAAAAAAATTGGTGGGGTGGAGGCACGTTCTACTCCGTTCCCCTCTATGGGATGGGGATCCACCTCTGCTTGCGATCGACAAAGAAGACAGGTGAAGCGGGGAAGTGGTGAAGAGATAAAGGGGGAAAAAAAGAAAATCTCACACAAGCAACACATTTTGAAAATGAAAATCACATAACTCAGAAAAAGTAGATTTGGGCAAAAGAGATAATGGAGAATCAACCAACTTGCAAGGACAAGTTAGTGGTGAGGCCGAATTAGATACCAAACTTAAATCAATAAAGAGCGAATCATTGTTGAATCACAGAGTTGATGTCAGTTTAATTGTCCAGATCAGTTGAAAGAAGGAGCCCAACTCAACTTTCCAAACAGGAAATGGAGATTATACCAACTTTTGACAACCATCCGAGTACACTCAATGATCCATGTAAAATTTCATAGATAAAAAAGTATCAAATAACATGCACCACAATAGCTCCCAGCCATTGAACAAGCATCTGAAATTACAATCTCACAGAGATGGCAAAATCAATATTGCTCATAACCAACATTCATGAATGACTTCAAACTTAAACTTTTTTTGCCCTGAGCGAACAATTCATACGCGAACGTAACCATCCAACCACTCCCCACCATGAGCACAATTATCACTATCTCAGCTGCCATACTCAGATGACGTCTTTCCTCGCTAGGCACTAGCGTAGCGAGTGATATTGCATAAGTAATGGCAATGGTGGTGATCGACAAACACATCATTGTTCCCAAAAGTGGCACCAGGTATTTGCTAGGGATGCCGGATCCACGAATCAGCAGTATGATTGTGCTCAATGCTGAAACAAAGGCCATAGTGTTAGCCTTTAACAGATGCCCGTAATATGCTGGATGCTTCTGTGCCATTACAGCTTCTCCTACTCGATGAAGCCTCTGCCCTTCCACTGAATCATCTTGCCATACCCCACCAGGCGGGCTTAACCCGGCCTGAAAAGCCATTGTTGCAATGAGTGACGCCACCACCATGATAGCTTCTCGGCTCTTTTCATACCACTCGCGCTGCCTAGTGTTCCAGTCGACTGGAGAGCGAACATCCTTTCCCATCATAGCTTCAGCACTTACAAGAGAGCTCAGAATGTCTTCGTC
>JAULKJ010000003.1:3360251-3371708 GCA_032355405.1 Rubia balearica
ATTTGTGTGCGTATGTTGGTAATGGTGCACCTATGTCAAGTTCACATATTGGTGATTCTCGACTTTCTTCCACTTTACGCTTATCTGATGTCTTAGTTGTCCCTGATATTACTAAGAATCTGCTCTCTATCATTAAGCTCACTAGAGATATGAATGTTCTTTTTACCTTTGATGACCGTAACTTTGTGATTCACAGCAAAGTGTCCAAGGTGGTCGTGGGAAGAGGCCACAGTGAGGGTGGTCTGTATGTTTTGGATCAGGGAGAGGCCGCTCTTGTTTCTTTTATGCAGCAAATAAAGAATGTTCATCATTTGAGCTTTGGCATGCTTGGCTGGGACATGTGTCTAACGGTGTCATTTCTAGTTTGCAAAAGTTAGCACTACTTTCAGTTTCTTCTTTACTACCCAAACCGAACACATGCGCCCCTTGTGTTATGGCGATAGGGCATCGGTTGGTGTTTGTTGAAAACCATTAATGCATTTTGCATGTACTTGATTCAGTTCATTGTGACTTATGGGGTCCCTCTCCCGTTTTATCTGAGAATGGATTTACTTATAATGCGTTGTTTGTTGATGAATTTTCTCGATTCATCTAGCTATATCCTCTTCATCGCAAGTCGGATTTTGTTGATGTTTATCTTCAATTTGAGGCATTGGTTGAGAATCAATTTTCGACCAAGATTAAGGTGTTTTAGAGTGATGGTGGTACCGAGTTTCTCAACACTCTTCGCTCTCATTTTGCTTCCAAGGGCATTCACCATCAGGTTTCATGGCCTTACACTCCTAAACAAAATGGGCTAGCGGAGAGAAAACATAGGTATGTTGCGGAAATGGGGTTGACTATGCTTTTTCACTCGCATTTACCACTATCTCGTTGGGATGATTACACCATCAGCCGCTTACCTACTTCGATCTTACAGGGGCTCATCACTAT
The DNA here is from genome assembly GCA_032355405.1 of Rubia balearica. Classification (NCBI taxonomy): domain Eukaryota; kingdom Viridiplantae; phylum Streptophyta; class Magnoliopsida; order Gentianales; family Rubiaceae; genus Rubia; species Rubia balearica. Next base: position 3,361,185 of record JAULKJ010000003.1, read on the forward strand.
TTCCTTGGCCTTGAAGTTTTGCCCATTGCTTCTTGGTAAGGCGAAATGTGCTCGTGACATTCTTACTCGTGCTGGGATATCAGATGCCACCCCGTTTCTACTCCTTTTCTGCCGAACTCCCAACTTCCTAGCAGCACCAGTCCTCGGTTTTCGAACTCAATACTCTATCACTCCTTGGTTGGAGCTTTGCAGTATTTGACAATCACTTATCCTGATTTGGCTTTTGCAGTTAACTTCGTTAGTCAGTTCTTCCAGGATCCTAGAGATGATCATTGTGTTGTCGTTACTCAGATTCTTGTTATGTTCGGGGCACTATTCACTTTGGTCCCTCTTTTCGGGCTGCTAGTTCCTATGAAGTGTTGAGCTATTCAGATGCTGATTGGGCTCGCTGCATCGAGACTCGTCGCTCCACTTATGGATACGCTGTTTTTCTTTGGGGCAATCTTGTGTCGTGGAGCGCCAAGAAGCAACCCAATGTTTCTCGTTCTAGTACAGTCCGAGTATCCATCCTTGGCCAATACTGTTTCTGAAGTTATCTGGTTATCCCACTTACAGTGTGATCTCCGGGTTCATCTCTCTGGGGCCCAGGTGTCGTTGTGTGACAGCACTGCTATCTTCTTGACCCAGAATCCAGTTGCACACAAGCGGGCCAAGCACATCGACATTGACTATCACTTTGTTCGAGAGTTAGTTTCTCCTGGCAAACTTCGTGTCGCTCATGTTCCCACTACGCTCCAAATTGCGAATATCTTCACCAAGGGTCTTTCTCGCTCTTTGTTTGAGTTTTTCAAATCCAAGTTTTGTGTCTCTGAGCATCCGACGCTTCGCTTGATGGGGTGTTATAATAAGTCAAATAGAGGATTAGAGTTAAAGTTCTTGTTACATTACAACTCTATAATGTAATTTTCTATATACTTAACAGGTAGAATCTATATCAGAGGTGAAAGGCTTATCCGTACTCTATATGGGTACAGACAGCCAGAAAGGAAGAACGCATTTTATTTTCTGCTTATTCCATGCAGCGTAGTGTGCCAAAAATGCTTTTACCATCGATACTACGTAAAAATCCGCGCATTTCAAATTCGAAAAACTGATGTCCAGACAAGATATGAATCTGAATGCCTTCGATTAATAAACAACTATACAGTGAGGTTTCTCCTATCAAATCTCCTCCAACCCACCATGCTCAAACAACCTCAGTTCCATATCCGAAGCTAAACCATTGACCGCGCAAATGCTACATTTTTTTCCGAAGGCCGGCTAATTCTTCCTCTTTTGGGTCTATTTTTTATATCTAAACCCTATAGACTCAAAAGTATAACTAAGATACAGCAGCAGCAGAGGAGCTACCAGGACATCAATTTGTTTCCTTTTGCCGCATCCACTTAGTAGCTGACCATTTCTCTCCTGCCAGTACTTCACATCCTCCATGTACGCTATCAGGGTCTGATTGTCCATCAAGCCCCTGAAACAACAATGCAAAACACCATTCAGAAAGTTAATGAAATTCCACACCATTGCTGTTTTTTCAAGAACATCTAAAGTTTGTAAAACCGTACAAGCCTGTCTGCATAGATATAATCAAAGCATTAAGGACACTTTGAATATCCTCATTGACTTGCATAAGAATAACCACTAACACAATTCAACCATTTATGGAATGTATTTCAATATTCATATATTATAAGGACTTCCTGGAAGAACATTTCTACCCAACTGTATATCTACTTCAAAATTGCGTTCTCTTATTTATTTCACTAACAGCCTGTATTTCTGTCAATATTGTCTCAGGTACTGCAAATTGGTCGTTATCATAGTGGGTGGGTGGAAGATCTGAAATTAGTTGACAAACTAACTTTTGCAAGTAATCTTTTCTAGTGAGGGCATTTCTAAACACTCACTAGAAGTGGCATTAGAAAAAACCAAACCTCCAATGTTAAAATTTCTCTACTTCATAATTCCTTTCTATTGAGACCAAAAGAATTTTGTATTGGTACAGCTGGAAATGGATGTGTGTGTCCTCAGAGACGGGACAATAAATTTTCAACTCATAATCCAGTTATTAGAGTTGACTGAAACAGATACGATGACACTTTAGTCTTTAAGTGCGTACAGTGCCACAATATCCTCAGAAATATAGTAATTGGAAATCCCACATATAACTGCTGCAGCATGTACATTACATATCTTAACTCTTCCAAACAATAAGTAATGTATATCTGGCTGCTTCAAATGATCAAACAAGTAAAATTCAGAGGGAAAACTACTACTTAGAAATGCATAGCCAACATAATGCACATGCATAGCAAACTAAGAAAAGCTACATCCCCACCTACAACAATCTGCCCTGAATATAACATTAGCCTATAGCTTCAACATCATATTAATCCCAGGCCTGCCTGAAGACCTTACAATTTACATTGCCTCACCACTTTTTGTAGTCATTGATTTTAAAGCAGTCACTGATATCCACATACTTCATAGTCTCTATCTTAAATAAGGTGCATGCCATAGCCCTCAGACATATGTCAATTCAAATTCTTGAAGTTTCTGGCTTTAACACTTGATACTTTTCATTTAACTATTTAGCTTGTAGTTTGAACAATTACATTTCATTTATGAAGTCAGATATAATTTGAGAATGTGGGCAACACAAATTTATGACATTTTGATTCAACTAAATGTGTGAGCCATGTCACGTCATTCTTTACATGATTTAGGGATGAGTTGATGAGAAATAGAGAAAACAAACCATGCTCCAGAAAAGTATGGCATCTCCTTTAATAGGCTTCACAGACAAGCCTTTCACCATTTTCCCACCACAGTTGCATTCTCCAGTACCAGCCTGATTCCATCAAAAAAGATTAAAAAATTTAACATCTGGAAACTGACTGACAGGTTTGGGCTGATAGATTGTCATGTAAATTTCAAACCAATGAGTATGCTTTAAACTAGCCGTCAAAGAGGACATATGACCATCCAAAGACATAAATCTACTATATGAAAAAAAACTTAATACACCATTATAACTCATCTCCCTGATGATCTAAAGCTTTGCATAATAAAATACTCCTACAAAGAAATGAAAGAACAGATACATTGCATACTGAAAATCTTTTGATGGCTGACTGAGAGTAAGCTTTAGATAATATCAAAAGAAAAAACTAATGAAAAAATAAACATCAACAAGATTTTATATTGAATTTACAGACCTTATCATGCTCAGAATGAGAAATGGATTAACAATTTCACTAGTTTTGTACCATCACAAGTAATTCATATTGGGCCACTCAGCTCTTTGAAGTTTGACCCAGTTAGAAACTTAGATCACAACAAACCTCCTTTTCCAAAATGACTGAAATGCAATCACGGAATATACTTCCCATTCTTGTAAAGCATAGGGCAAAGTCTCCAAACAATATTTCACACATGATTTCAGATGATGATTATCAACACATTGACATTGCTCTTTCCATAGATGTAATATCAGTACTCAACTTTGCTCTTCAGCTAATATTTAGAACAATATGTGTCAAATATAGCTCTTCGTCAACATCAAATATGTTTGTTGCACTTAATATCAAACTGGGGCATTCAGAAGACCCGGAAAATTATTTCAAACAATACCTAGTATGATTTGTAAACAGATTTAGCATGAGTTTTGAAATATAAATGAAATATAAACAGCAGATTTTTTGGTCTTTGATTACCATATAAACTTTTATCAATGCAAGTCTGAATACTGAGTAAATAAACAAAACAAGCATTAATAGCTTCACAAGAAATAAGATACCTTAGGAAAGCATGTCTCTTTTTTATGAACACTTGTTTGAGTATCAAGGGAAAAAAATTACAAAAGCAACAATCACAATAACATCAGCGCAAGTAAGTTACCTTAGGAAAGTATGTCTCTCCCCCTTCTACATTGTCACTTAAATACATGAGCATTGTTGCCACTCGTTGGCCCCCACGCTTTAAGTTAAACTACAACAAGAGGTGTCATTTAAGTATAAAACTTGGTACCAAGTAGAAGATCTGGTTAACCAAAGAATAATCCAGGTGATGATGTAGAACTGCAGCCTGTACATAACTTACAGTATCGGAGAAGTAGTCATGATGTGGTCTGTAGAACTGATCTTTTTCATACCTGTGCTGCAAATGTTAGCCTTTATATAAACACATCAGCTTCGTACTTCAATTGAAACATTTAATAACTATAAGCAAACCACCCACCTTAGAACTTGAATAAGCTCCCCATTCTCCACTGGTATTTGGGAGTATACAGATATGCGCTTTTCGATGGCCTAATCGTAGAAAGAGAATAACAAAATGATGAGCAGGTGTATGATTAACGTCCACCCACAGAAAGACTGAATTATCAGGACATCCTTGTCTTCATTCTTCATTGTTTTTTCTAACCTTTCTTATGTTAAGGCAATATTGATGTAATAATTTAGGCCTGTAATAATGTGAATCAATGACGAAGTTTTATGTATGTTATTATGGCAAGATACTAGTTACAGTAAAAGGGACAGTCAAATGCACACAAATAGATCTCAAGACTTAAGATGAGCTCACATAATCAAACCTGAATCATGGGATACTTCCTTTCTTCATGGCTCAAAAACATTCCAGAGCTTGTTCTCACGTTACTTTTAATACCCTACACAAGGGAAGAAAGATGGAAATTGTGCCAGTGTAGAAAACATACTATATCCTTGTCCAAAAATTAGTTGTTTTAACTGGAAGCAAGGCAGTGATTTTTGTGGGGTGGCAAAGAGAGAAATTGTTATACCGACCCATGGGAATAAATAAACTGTCACCAAATTATGAATATAGTTTCACAGAAAGTAGCAAGTATCTACACATGTAAATTATATTCAACTATTTAAGCAGATGTTTAATCAGTAAACTTCAGAGATGTAAATTTAGAAATAATAAGATGGATAAATACTGTCCCTAATTAAGGTTCATACTCTTCTTATTTAGCTGTCCTAATTTAAGGTTCAAATCTTCCTTCTCTCCTCCTCTCATTTACATTTCTATTTCTTTTTCTTTTTCATTCCCACTCTTATTTCTCAGCCACACTTCCTTTTTTTCTTAAATCCCATGCCCAACATCCTTAGATCCTTAATTAGGGATGTACTGAGTATTAAACAAGGATGAAATGGAGACAACAAGAGAATCATGAGCAATAAAATATTACAATCCAATATTCTTTAAGAGGGATAGATCTTATCGCACAGAAAATACACCACCATCATACCACCGTGTGGGGTCCACTGTAGGACACAGTTAATAAGATCAATGAAGGAAAAGGTTATCAATGTCAATCTTCAGCAAGAACCCCTAATTTGACACAAATGGCAACAATTATAGAAATTACTGAATTTCACAAACCAAATCGATGGTGGTGAAAAAGAACCACTGACAATCAGAATATGCACAAACCAACCTTTCCAGTTTTAGAATCGACAACAGTAGAAACTTGAAGGCGGGGCAGCACAACAGCTCTAAGATAATCACATTCCTGTAAATGAAAAACAGGTGACCCATGACACAAGTAATATATAATATAAAGCTTGTTACGATGATAAATGCCAAAAACTAAGGACTTGTACATGCATGGAAACATGTACACAATACATGCTGTAACCAGATGGACCACACCATTAAAGCTATAAAGAATATCCAAACAACAAAAATAACAAATTGGGACTTCCATACCTCCGAACTTAAGAAGTTATGGAATAATATGATTCTTGGTGACCAACTAATTATTTCAGGCTTGACCTGTAATTATGAAAAAAATATTGTTAAATTGAGAACCAGTCAAATTGCATTATCATTTACCAGTTGAAACATATACAACTGGGTAGTGAAGTTCATAAACTAAACAGGATAGTGTGGGGCAATCTTGCTTCCATCAATTAGGAAAGATGAGCCAACAAAGGTTCCTTTAACCACTTAACAGGCTATCTGAGTATATATTCTTCTCTGGGAGAAGATCCTTTCTATGTTTCAAGCAACAGAAAACTGCTCCTATTAGAGCAGTCAATTGAAATATTCCTGGTGGTTAACAATCTAATAAGACTAAAACGCCCAAAAAGAAGGCCTAAAGTCACAGATTACATGGAGGGAGAAGTTAGCGATTTAAGTGAGCTTAAGCACTTCATACAAAATATATTAAGGGGAAAATCAATACTCCGTCTGGAAAAATTTCCTGCATACACTAAAGCAGTGAACTAATGCTCACAATGAATCTGCAAACAACGTAAGAAGACACCACCAATATCCATGGAGGTGCAATATTGGGTAACTATCCTCTGTAATCGCAAACCCACTTCTGGTAAATGTTGTGTGTATGTGTGTGTGTCTGTATGTAAATATGTACGTATATGTGTCTGTATGTGTGCTTCAAAAGAACTAGAATTGTTTCATTTAGCTGAACTTCCTCTTACAGAGAGGATTAAATGTTCTTATACACGTGAGCTAATGATGTCCATCCTGAAGGTGACAATCCAAAACATGTATACCGGGTTTATCATGTTGATGTTTCTTAATATGTTACTAGAGTCTCAATAAGGTGGGTCTAGAGAGAAAATATTTAAAAATTGGAAACAAAAAGCATCAACGACTGCATTCAAAAATTGGAAGGTGCAGTTTTCTTTGCCAAAGATACTGCAGAATGTCATGTAGCAGATATAATATAATTATACTTCAGCAAATCAAATCTAATAGAGTACATCATTCAATTTTTTAAACCTTTCAAATTCTAGCTCCTACTACATCCACGCCCACACCCAAGCAGACACAATTGACGCATGTTGATAATTAAATGCACGAAAAGAACAAGATTCAAGACCAATGGTCCACTATATAAGAAAGGAAAATGCACATACATATCCAATGCGCAAAGCTACAGCTTCTTTGTCATAAACCCAATGAGAGTAACCTGACATAAAAGATCAAGGTTATTGTCAGGCCAGTAATGACCAAACATATTATTAAATGAACCCCAAAACAGGTTTATATCCAAAGTTGTGATAAAATAGATCATTATGCCATTTTTCCATAGCGCACAAACATGTGTACAAAAACGAGGAGTATGCATCTGGAGATGCTTTTCAAGATATTATCTTTTATAAAGCTTGGTTTTATACGGAATAAACTAAAATGCACTAAGGCCCAAAATTTAAATAATGCGCCATGCGATGCGAGTGCATGCGGCTCGATGCGCTACCTATTTTATATTCAATATATATGTATATATGCATATGCAAGGCAAGGCAAGTTCAAATAATCAAATGTGTTGTTAGATTCATAATAACTTCAATCAAATAGCAAATAGCGAATTAACTACCAAGAACCAAGGCAACAACAATATGGGAATAATATCAAGTTTCAAGACTCCCAAGTCTCAACAAAAAACAAACAAAAAAACCAAAACAACACATACACAACATAGTTCTTAAGAACTATAAGTTTTGACTTCACCGTTTCAAAACAATTCAAGTCAAAAGATCATCAAGGAAGTCATCATAATCATCTTCATCATCATGAATGACTATCACGGAGTCGATGACGTGAAAAAAGGGTTTCCTTTATTAATATTTTGGACTAGGTCAACTAAAATTAAATGGGATTTTTAATTTGACCATATTCAAACAGCCCAGACCACATCAAAGCCAGGATGAGGTAGATGCGCTTCGCTTCCGACGCGCTCTGATGCGCTTCGTTGAGGCCGATTCCTAAAAATCTAAAGCATCAAACCCACTAATGCGGGCAGCCATCGCAACCGAGCACATCATAATGTGATGCGATGCGCCCACATTTCAAAACCAAGCTATAAAGAGAGACAAATAACATTGATTACTTAATTAACAGAATTGGACATAAGGGTTGACATAATAATTTTTAAAAAGAGTCAGTTCTAGCTATAATATCCGCAGACAAGAGAAATAAAAGTCGTGACTACTGAAATGCACATCCCGGCTTGGGAAATAATAGATTAATTCAAATCTGAAAGACACTCCGAAAGATCTTATTGCTTGTAAGGAAAAGATATGGTGTTAAACCTGTAAATATTAATGAATTCATAAGAGGGACAGGTGAAGGTAAGTCAGTGACCTCAGCTGAATAAAAACTAAACTTATCTTATAAACACATCCATCAATCTGAAGTGCCAGGAAATATGGCTCTAATCAATTTGGGCACCGAAAACATATTATCTCTTGAAGATTCAAAAACATGAAATTGCATGCACTTTACAAGACCAAAATTAATTAATTAGAGTGGGCAGCAATGTGCTGTTACCAAATTTATGGATGTGTTTATCATTCAGTTTATCAGTAGAAACATTCAAACTTTCAACAGTGAAAAAAGCTATTCATATACAGGTAACCTTAAAGCTTAAGCTAAATAAGCTGATTTTTGCATTCCTCCAACACGCCATAAGCAACAAAATTGTTCTAGTTGTGGCTTATGGGTTTCAGGATAAGATTCAATTAGGGGAATTACCTAATTCATTAATACCATAAAATTGTACTACCTCTGTCCAAGTCAGAGGTTCATATCACCTTTTGCACGAATATCTATGCATGCTGATGTCGCCAAATTTCAGCCAAAGGTGGAGGATTGAAATGAGCTGGGCAAATTTCAACCACAAATTTCAGCCCAAATAAGGAGATAGTCAAAATGTGAACCTTTGGTTGGGACAGATGAAAATGGAAATGGAACCTTTGGCTGGGATGGAGGGAGTATTACACAAGCATGAAGATGAAAACATACAGGAGACTGTGCACAGAAAAGTATTGACTACAAGGATGTATCAATTGAACATGAAAATGACACATAGAGTAAGCGGGAATGAAGAAGGGGGGAAGCTTTTGCGTGTTTGATGTGTATTATCCTGAGTATCAATTATAAGAAAAGTCGCAACCTCTTGTCAATGAAGCAATGCTGCTGCTAGTCTGACCTTCAAGGGTTCTTCTCAAGTGGGATGCCGAACCTACAAGGTAAAAGGCAAATATTTTAGAGACCAATATGTTTGCAAATAATTGGGGCTAACTGATTGATCGGAATAATTCAAAATTAGTACAGCAACATATCACAAGCATAATGAGCATTGCCTTACAGAAAACATGTACTTAAGGCACGTGTTGTTGGAAAAAACCCGGGAGAATTCTGTTTCAAAACAGATCTAACATCAGACTATAAACTTGATTGTGAAATATCATTAACATCAGACTAGATGGAAAAAGTCAGGAGCGTTGAGAAAAGGCAACAGTAAAGGTTCTACAAGGATTTCTCGTGGAAAAAGTGTTTCGGTCAAAGAGAAATAATAAAAACCGGAGGTAGGGGAAATTATATAATTATTATGCAGTCAAGAACAGTATCTTAATTTCGGAAACATAAAAGATATGGTTCCAGAGGCAGCCTGAGTCTCTGACAAATTTTTGACGATTTCAAGCAGCTATTGTTCCCAGTATACAAAATAAGTTACAGAAAATTTATTTAAAACAAGAAATGAATTAAACCGTGTTGTGCCCCCAGTATATACAGTTTTTGTAGAACAGAAAGAGTCTTAGGCATGATTAATCGGACTGCTTTTACCAAACTAACAAAAAAGTCTGTTAAACAATTTTATAATGCTCTAGATATTGATTGCCTAGAAGCATTGTTTTCAAAGTTAGCACACAAGCCTTTGACCTTCAGTCAAGTGGAAACATTATAATATAGAAAACAAACAACTTCAACTATGTAGCTTGTTAAACTGAAGGCTTCAAATGTCAGATCCTTCAACCATAAACCAAAGGCACCAGTCCACAACATACAGAGTTTAAAAGCGAAAATTCAGATCTTTTATCTGCCGAATCTAATTTAGTTATATGAAATGATGTTCTAACTAATACAAAGAAAAATATACCATTTTGAAGAAACGGTGAAGAAATCACAAATTTTAAACATTCATAGAAATCATAAATCATAGATCAGATATTAGTTCAATAAGCATTAAAATGTAGAGTAAAAGACAAGGGAAAAGTACAAACACAACAGACGAACAAATAATCTAAATTAATAAGAATAAAAAAAATATTGCTAGAAATAAGTTCATGGAAATGTACCGTATGAATCTTCCAACTTTCGAATGAATGCCAATTGTAGCAGTGCCCCTGCATAATTAATATTCAAAAACTCATAACTGATCTTAATACAAAGACCCAGATTCTACAAAGACCCAACCTGGGTTTTAAAAAGCGCGCTTAAAGCGCTGAGCGCTAGGTTGAGCTCTTTGTATCACGAAGCGCTGAGCAGGATGGAAAGTGCACGCTTTTCAGAGCTTTTGTCGAAGTCAAAGTGCTCCAAAAAGTGCGCTTTTGGGCAAAAGCGCACTTTTGGGATTTTTGGCTGAAATGGGCTTCTTCTACATTCTGTTTCCTTTTTCATAATTAAACATTTTGGGCTGAAATGGAGTTGCTTTTAGGGTTAACTAATTCAGGAATATTAACAAAACAGGGTTTA